>JAJONR010003680.1:0-64925 GCA_029582245.1 Solanum etuberosum | reverse complement strand
TATATATATATATATATATATATATATATATATATATATATATATATATCGAGCTTGGGCATGAAAGATAAGTCCATAAGGGCACGTTTTAAATACAAGTAATTCATATGTTTTGAAAAGTACTTTAGTAAAGTAATAGCCACTTTCTTTGTAAAGGGTGAATTAAGCATAATTGATATTGATTATTTTAGGAGTAGTATCGAGCACCGAATTGGGTTAGAGTCTTTTATAACTCAAAAGTCCCATAAAACTATGTAGCCAGCGTAGGATAGGATAGCATCGAGTCTTCATGCGACTCTTCACTGCCTCTGAGAAGGCCTATTAGATGGATCCATACTCACAATATCATCCTATACCTCGGCAAGGTATAGGACGGCCCTTGCAACGTGGGCGAAATGTTGTATCATTGCTAGGCTCATGGTAATGGTTGTTGGTTAGAGAAACTCCCCACAAGTAAAGTATATTATTTTCATATTGCTTTTATTACATGTCTTATTGTAAAGCTTAAAGGGTTTTCATTTCATATTCATGGATTGATATATCGTTGAGTTGCTTTTAGTTCCTCAGTTCAGTTATTATTTAATTCATCCTTATTACATACTCATGTATTGAATGTACTGATGTCATTCGACATGCATCTTTTATGATGCAGATACAGGTGTTCAGGATCATCAACAGGCGTTTCGTTGAGATCACCTTACCCTCGTAGACAATATTTGGTGAGGCATCCTTGCTTCCGGAAGACTCCATTTTCATTTCTGTTTTAGTAATATTTGAGGTGTCGTGGGTCTTGTCCCGACATCTATCTTGAATTGTTAGAGGCTTCATAGACGGACAGAACTAGATGTTTCTATTATTTTCTCAAGATGTTTATCTAACCTATGAATTATGTTAAATATTTACAAGACAGTGTTTTAAGACTTTCTTGAATGTCTAAATGCTCATCTATTTAAGCTTTCACATATCTTTTAGAGTCATGTGAGTCATAATTAGCCAGGCCAAGGGTTCGCTTGGGGACCAGAAATGGTTCTCGAGTGCCGGCCACGTCCAGGGTATAGGCTCAGGGCGTGACAGAAAATAATATGAAAAATACTTAATTTGAAAGTATCTAAATCATGATATCTCAAAATATATTGAGAGATACTTTATCTGAAAGCATCATAATTCATGAAAATCTGATAATCTGAGACATATATCTTAAATAGCATAATTTTGAGTCATAAAATACTTGCATACTATGGGTTGATAAAAATATCCTTGAAAAAATAGAATTATAATCAAAATCATGCAAGAAAAAGACTAATCATGAAGAAGAAACTAAATTTCAATAAGAACACATGAAGATCATAGAAACCCTACTTTTGGAGAAATCATAACTTGAAGAAATTGGGATTTCTTGGGGATTCAATGGGTGCAGATAGACTCATTGATGAAGTTTCCACATACTTGGAACAAAAAAACTTTGTAGAATCGTTGAACTTGAAGTTAAATATAATTTCTTGAATTCTTTCATAAAATAATGTACTTGAAATTAAAGATAATAATATTTTCTTGAAATACTTCTTGAAAATCTCGAACTTACTTCTTTCATGAAAACAATGCATAGAAAATACTAGGACAAGATTTTCAAATAACTTTAGCTAAAAAGGGATCCATGTGGTATAATAAGCATGAACTATGAATCAAAGATCATTAATAACATGAAGTACTATAAATTTAATGATAAAATCAAGAATCAATGATAGGAGATAAATATAATTCAAAATCATAGACTTTGGAGTAAAAACTCTAGCTTTGATCTTACTAATGAAATTGTAGGTGTAAGGCATGAGGAAGAACTAAGTTCCTCACTATGATAGTCTTACATACCTTAAATCCTCCACTAATCTTGAAGAAGAACCCTAACTTGAAGAAAAACGATCAGGAAATCTTTTTTTGAGATTCTTGGATTTCTTAAAAATCTTATGGCCAATGGTTAGAAATTTTATTAATGATTCTTGATTATATGAAGAAATTTTAGTTGGAAAGATTGAAATTCTTGGAGAAGGACTTAGCTTGAAGAAGAATCTTGAAAAAGATTTGAAAGAACATTGCTTGGAACTCTTATGCTTTGATTTTTCTTAGAGTTTTGCCTTGGGGTTTGAGAGATATGAGGAATTAAAAGATGGAAATTTGCTTGTTCAGGGCCTTTTAGAAGTTTTATAATTCATTTTAGCATTTTTCTAAGGGTATAATGACAAAAATGACCTTTTTAATATTTTTCCCGTCGGTCAAAACGTAACTGCACAGCGTCATGTTAGTAAAATGATCATAACTCTTTACTATGAACTCAAATTGATGCAAAATGGTGGCGTTGGAAAGAAAACTCATAGACCTTTAATTTAATAGGTTATGATCCACCTAATTTTTTATATTCCAATAGATACTATAGTTTTAAGTTGACTAAAGTAAAATCTTTTATCAAAATTCAATCGGTGAGGAAGTTTTCAACTCAACTTTATGTTAAAGGATTCTTATGACCTTAGTTCATCTCCAAATCTCTTTCCACATTAAAGAATAAACATTAACACCTATTCATAATTAAGAATCACCAGTATGACCGTATACACATATGAAGAATGATTCAGATCTTAGCTTAGAGATTTTTAGTGTGTTACAACTCATAAGGCCAAATATCTCTCCATGGGGTGCTCCAATTCTATTCGTGCGTAAAAAATGGTTTTCTTAGATTGTGCATTAACTATTGTAAGTTAAACAAAGTTACCATAAAGTATAAGTACCCTCTCCCTAAAATCAATGACTTTTTTGACCAACTTCAGAGTGTTAAGTTCTTCTCTAAAGTAGACCTCAGATCCATTTAACTTTTATAGATCTCATGAATAGAGTGTTCAAGTAATATTTAGACATGTTTGTGATTGTCTTTATCGATGATACCTTATTAACTCCCGTAGTGAGAGAGCATGCATATCATCTCAAAATAGTGTTGCAGACACTTAGATAGTGTGGGTTTGTATACAAAGTTTTCTAAGTGTGAATTTTGATTGCAATTTGTGCATTTATTGTCCACATTGTTTTAGTGAGGACATCAAGGTTGAATCCCAAAAAAATAGATGCAGTTAAGAATTGACTTAAACCCACCACCCCGAGTGATATTAAAAGTTTCTTCAATTTGGTTTGTTACTATAGAAGGTTCATAAAGTGTTTCTCCTCCATTGTTGCACCATTAACTCAATTGACTCAGAAAAGGACTAAATTCAAAGGTAATAAGCTTGTGAGAAAAAATTCTAGAAGTTAAAAACAAGTTAATATCGGGTCCTGTATTGATCTTGCCTGAAGAAACCGTTGGGTTCGTTGTGTATTGTGATGTCTCTAGAATTGGTGTTAAATGAATTCTGATGCAACATGATTAAGTTGTAGCTTATGGCTCTAACTTAAGAACTATCCAACTCATGATCTTGAGTTGATAGCGATGGGAGAATATGGTGTCACTATCTTTATGGTGTTCACATTGATAATTTCACTAATCATAAAAATTTGCAGTGTGTCTTTAACTAGAAAGAGTTGAATATCAGGTAGATGAGATAAGTTGATGTCACGACCTAAAGTATACCGTAGGCATAACATGGCGTATAGAATCCTGAAAGGCATTACACAAGTCACTTAGTATACATCATACAAGATAATAGAAATAAATATTTCAGACGAAGTATTTTCATATTATAAAAGCGTTTGACAAAGCGAAAGTCTAACTCAGTCTCAATAAGCCATCTATTACATCAAAAGGAAGTGGTTGGGACGTAACTCATACACCACATACAAATGTCCAAAAATTGAAATGAAGAAAGTTATAAAAGTATCTCGGTCCTCGGAACATGAGAACTCACCAATCTTTGAATGCCAAGAGATCAACTAGCCACGAGTATGAGAGGTAGGAGCATCAGACCCTACATCAATGAGACAATGTAAGCACAAGTATGCATTAGTACATGGAATGTATTAAGTATGATAACAATGCATAAACATTATGAAATCATGCTAAAAGGACTTTACATAACATGCAATGACCAAGCTATAGCATAAACATAAGATTTTCGAAACACAAGTCATAATCATGGTCAGTGCAAGCTTAACATATTTAAAACACTTAGCGAGATACTTTAAAAGTAACCTTAGTTCATTATTGTGGGATGTTTACCATTAACCGACCTAGACCATGTGAGTTAAAACATGGAATTTGGTGTCTATCCCACACCAAAAAGAGATGTCCTACGTGCCAAGGTAAGGACCATAACTTCTAGCTTACATGAATCCACTAGCTACGGGGGCACGTAGTTTGGAATAAAGATATTGCTACTAGAGACCCGGTCTCTACCAATAAGAGAGCCGCCATCTCAATATCCTCTTTGCTAAGCAAAATCCCACGGAATAGTCGTTACTCATATTCATTTCATCATCCATGAAAAGGCACAATTAAGCAACCAATCAAAGCTGCAGTCATTTAGAATAGCTCCTAAACTTAATTCAACTTAGGTGAGAAAATCTTCAAGTCTCGTTGTCAAGTTTCGGAAAGCCTACACGTCGATAAGTCTCAAAAAATGAAAACATATTCATGAATACTTTAAGTATCGTCATCAAGTTTCGGCAAGCCTACACATCGACAAGTATCAAAGTTATGGGCATTTGTAGATTTATACTAAATTTGAAATAAATCAATGTGCATTTGGGTTGAATGACTAATTTAGGGTTTACAAATGATTAAGTCCATTTTATTGAGTTCAAGTCCAAGGTCCATTTAACCTTGAAATCCAAACCCATGCCACGTGTCATAGTGACTCAGCATTCAAGTACAACAAGGTGACACCACGTGTTCAAATGAGGTGGTAGTCCCAATCAAATTTAAGAACCAATCACAATTCACCAAGTGTCAAAATGATATCCTTTGGCCAATCATAAGCAACCTTGTTTACCCCCTACAACTATAAATAGGGGATAGACATGACATTTCTTTTTGGGGGGGAGGCGGGGGGGGTTCTAAGAAAACTCTTAAACAACCATTCTGCAAGGATTGGAGAAAGCTACAACACCAACTACATAGCTCTTCAAAGGAGTGGTCAACGAAGTTCTTTCCGGAGATCGACTTGAAATGATGAAGTGCTTCCTGACGGTCCAAAGATCAAACAAATCTCAATGAGGTCTAAATCATCCAATAATTCAAGAAGTTCGCTACTGAAGGCCCTCGAATCTTGGAGAAGTTTAGGAGAGAAGATTCAAGAAAGTAACAGAACTGTACTCGCGAATTTATCAATAAAAAATTACATTTTTCTTTTATTTATTTTGCTTGTAGTTAATTTTCAACGCTATAGAAATTTGTTGCGAACATGGACATCTCTCTTTAAAAGTGAGGCACATGAATGGTGAAAGCTTGACAAACTATTTGACCTCTCTACTTGATAATATGCTTCCTTTTGTTAAAATTGTCTTTGTATTGTATTGTTAAAAATACTTAGAGCATGTTTGACATTGTTGTTGGGAGGCCAAAAACACTTATTTTGAGAAAAAAAAAATACTTTTGTTGAAAAATTAAGTGTTTGGCAAATCAGTAAAAGTATTTTTAAATGGAAGCAGAAGCAGTTTTTCTGTTGTTGGGAAGAAACTAAAAGTTTATGCTTTTCAAAAAAAGCAGAAGCAGAAACAAAAAATTATTTTTCTCAAGACTAAAATATATTTTTCATATATACATATTTACCAATATATTTTTTGTTAATTAATTAGCATATTTCATAAGTTTGGTTAAATTTTATTTAAGAATTTTATTTTTTATTTTTATATAATAAATTTTATAATTTATTTTTCATTCATATATTATTATATATATATTATATATTATTTTACGTATTATTTTGTAAAATTAGAAAAATGTAACAACAATATTTTTACAAGAGTAAAAAAAGAATAAAAAATAACAATTAAAGATTTCAGCCTCCCGAAAAAAAGGT
Source organism: Solanum etuberosum (assembly GCA_029582245.1). Classification (NCBI taxonomy): domain Eukaryota; kingdom Viridiplantae; phylum Streptophyta; class Magnoliopsida; order Solanales; family Solanaceae; genus Solanum; species Solanum etuberosum. The sequence continues at coordinate 58,929 of JAJONR010003680.1, read as the reverse complement.
ATTATATTGATTGAAAATTTAAACATGTAAAATTTAATTGTAAAAGATAAAAAAATTAATTATTTTTTATAATAGATATTTAAAATAGTTTCTCTCTATAAAATAATTTTGATATTAGAAGTACATTAATAGTTGTCTTTTTTTTTTTTTGTAATCTGACTCTTAAAAACACTTTTTTAAAAAGATTAGCCGAACACAATTTACTTATAAAAAGCACTTTTCAAATCATTTAGCTAAACACAAATTGTTTTTTTTCAAAAACATTTTTCTAAAAAACCAATTTAAAAAAGTGCTTCTAAAAATAAGTTATTTTTAGTAGCAATGCCAAACAAGCTCTTAGTAGTTGAGGATTACAACAACAATATATTCAGTGATATCTCGCTAAGTGGGGTTTGGGCAGAGTAGAATGTATGCAGATCTTATCATTATCCCGTGGAGGTAGAGGCTGTATCTGAAAGATCCTCAGCTCAAGTGCATCAAACCCAAGAAAAAAAAATAAGAGCATAAAAATAATAAAATACTGTGATAATTGAAACACAATAAACAACATATGACAAGAACTACAAAGGTACGACTATTACTACGAAAGGTTTAACAAGCCTAAACCTTCGCAGGGCAAGTCAACACTCTACCCTTACTAACTTTCTACCTTAATAATGACCTCCACTCCTTTCTATCTAGAGTCATGTTCTCAGTAGTATGAAGTAGCGTCATATTTTGTCTAATCACCTCTTTCCAATACTTTTTTGGCCTACCTATACCCCTTTGTGTACCCTCTATAAGTAGCCTCTCGCACCTCCTCACTGAAGTGTTAGTACACCTTGTTTTCACATGTCCAAACCATCTCAGTCACGCTTCCCTCATCTTATCCGCCATAAAGGCCACTCTTACCTTCTCTCGATAACCTCATTTCTAATCTTGTCGCTCCTAGTATACTCACGCATCCATATCAACATTCTCATCTCCGCAACATACAAAACCTAACCAGTTAGAGATGTAGAGACCGTGACTGACATAGAAAATCAAGAGAGTAAGGAATAAACAAAAGATAAGAATCACAATTGGAAAGCTAAATCCAGCGCTTATGTTTCTTTGGCTGCCTAAACTTGACGATCCCTTCTTCAGTGTCACATCGATCATAGAGAGGTAAATTAGATAACTAAAAAAATTATTTCAGAAGAACTGATTTTATCCTCTTATGTTTACAGCCACAACTACATATCTTATGTTACTTCAATATCCTACTAAATTATTAGTGTAAGATATTTTATCTATTCAAATATAACAGCGTAACATCATTTACATGCTTTATGTTCTACTCAGAGAAAAAATTCATCTATATGATTTTAAAAGTTTTTGCTTTTAACAAAAATAATTTATTTTTGTGAAAAATCATAAAATTTAAAACTAAAAAATATTTAAATAAGTATGAGTAGATTACATCAGATGTTTTTGAATGAATCCCAAAAACGAAGTTTTTTATATAATAGAGCAGGAAATTTTTTAAGCAGATCTTTTAAAACTCACTTTAGATATTTATAACAATTTTGGGCTTAAGAGAATCAAAAACTTTATGCCACAAAATTTCTAAGTTCTTTGAATAATATTTTGAATATGACAAATTAATCGACGATATACTTATAAAAAAATTAGAGATCTTACTAATTTCAAGAGAATTTTGAATAGCCAAGTGATACTTGGAGAAAAAAAGGAAGAGCAGGCAATGATATTCGTAGAAGAGTAGATGTTGATTTTATGAAGAAAAAGAGCAAGGGTAGGCATAGATTTTATGCCAATTTCAAAGGAAAATTTATGACTTTTTTCTATGTTTTTTAGTATAATTCTTTTTTGTCATCTGAATTATCATTATCATGCTTTGAAATTATTAGCTTTGTATGATACTCTCTCAATTTTAACTTCAATAAGTGATATCAGAGTCAGTGGTCCAATCTCTAATGGTTGAACAAGACTAAAGACAAATTCAAATCAAGTTGTAATTAATTTGATGACAATGAATTTTTTTAATAACAGAATTAAGATATTTTTTAAAATACTACGTGTGGAGAAAAATAAATTCTAATATATTTTCAACTAGTACTGCATTTTAAAAAATAAAATTCAACTTTCAACTTATGCTTACTTTAACGCATGAGCCCTTACTTTCAATATGTGCTAACTTTTAACATTTGGATGCTTGTTACTTTTAACGCATGAGCTGCACTTTTAATCATGCTCACTTAAAATAGGGCTCCAATATTATTAACCCAAACTTACTTTAATGTACAAGGCCCCATTTTTTAATTCTTATCAATTTTTAATTCTCATCAATTTTTAATCCTTATCAATTTTTAATTATGATAACCAACAATGATACATGAATGTTGTATGAAGAAATAAGATGAAGAATATTTTGCCTGAAAATTCAAGTTAAGGGAGACTTGTTTAGGTTTGTCCAGAATTTTTCACCTTATTTGACTTTCTATCATAATTAGAATTACCTTTCCTGGTGAAAAAGTTTGGACCTTTATAAATTGAAGATTCTTTTTCTCATACCACAACACAATAACATAACACCCACAATGTGATTATTAAAGAGTTCTGTTTAGGTGGATATTTTCTCTCGATAGTTTTAATATTTTCTTTTATATTAGGTTTTCAGATGTAGACCAATTGGCTAAATCATATAATACTATTATATTTTTTAGCATAATTTTCTTTGTCATCTGATTTATCGTCACCATGGTTTGCAATTATAAGTTTCTGCATGATGCCCTAATATTTAAATTCCAACACGCCACTGCCACTACCACCAACCACTCCTGCTATCACAACCACCACTGACAACCACTACTATCAATCCTATCACATCTACTACCTCTATCATTATAATTATATCTACTGTCACTATCAGTACATTGTCAATGTCGCTACCACCTCCACTACCACTATGAGCCACTACCATCGCTATGGTCAATCCTTACTACCAACCACCCCATCATTAGTATGAGCCATTGCCATCATTGTGGTCAATCCCTACTACCATCCACCCCACCATCATCAACACATCATCAACCATCACACATTCTTTAGTCACCGACATCAACATCACCAACTATTAAAATCTACTGATTTCACCCACCATCACTATCAACCTCCACCATTACAACTATTACCATCATCATTACTAGCCACTAATACCAACCATTACTACCATCACTACAAACTATCTTCACCATCACTGACATTTTTATCAAATAATGTTCTTATATTATCAAACTTATATATTTTTTATTTAATTATAATTTTTATTAAAATTGTATATTTATTATGTTTCCATCTAACTAAATTATTCACACTCAGATGTTGAGACAATCACTCAGATATGCATTGAGATTTTGACATATTAATTTTAATAAAAATAAATAAGGTATTAGTTAATTATGTTATCGCATCATTTATACTACAATAATGGTTAAATTATCCCATATATATGTGGAATAACCAATCCAAATTTATGAAATAACTTTGTTTTTTCCATACTCCATACCAAGCGATCCCTAAAATAGTGGAATTAGCCATCCCATATAAAAGATAGATAACTAATTAAATGAGATATTTTTTGTTCGGTAAGATTTTTTACGTGTGTATCTTATTTAATATTATAATAGTATAATTAATTCAATAACGAATCATGATATTAACAAATAGATAAATTTGATTTAAGGCATATATATTCTCAATACAACACACCAAACAATAATAAAAAATATTCTAACATGACTAATCACATCATTACTAATTCCAATATTATTTTGATAACTTATTCAGTAGTATTCTTATACACAGTATCAAATGATGCGTTAGTGCATATATTTTGAGCTCTTTTAGATGGTCTAATATGTAATTCGAAATATATTAAAGGAGTTGATAGCAAATAAAGAATTTATATAAAATCCTAATCTCATCTCTGTCCATTCTAGGGTTTCCTTCTTCAGAGCCAACCGGACAGCAGCCCCAGAAACACACAGGCAGCCAAGATGGGTCGTATGCACAGTCGAGGGTTAGTTAATTCTTTCATTCTTCGTCTCTGTTAATGGAACAATGTAGTGATACTTTTTTTTTTGCAATTTTGTTTGGTGCACAGTAAGGGTATTTCTGCTTCAGCACTCCCATACAAGAGGACTCCACCAAGTTGGCTCAAAATATCTGCACCAGATGTAAGTAATTACCACCCATTTTATGGACTATAGTCTAATCGCTAAGGAACCAGATCATATTTTTATTGGAGTAATGGCCAGCTTGTTTTGTAATTATGTCTAAACCCCTTTGCCAATGCTACCGTAGATTTGATTTTTAATACTTAAACACTTGTGTTCATGTTATTTGATTAATGTTTTCTTTCCTGTAAAATATGCCAATTGAAGTGCCATATCCTGTTTGCTGTATTGTGTCCCTCATTTGACAAGTTGGAACAGTGGTATTTGAGGAATGTGCTATGGGGGTGTAGGTGGACTTCGCTCCCGATTAATTAAGATTCTTGTGCTTTGCAACATGCATTTTCGAAGTAACACTTAGTTTCCTCCATATAGTAGAAAAGTTCCGTCTTTTACTGTTTGGTCATTGAAGTTTACTTCCTGTGATTGAAAAGATAAAAATAAGGTGTACGTGTTCGCTTGGATAAGATGTGGCTTAACTATGCTAGGTAAGGATGTAGTAATGTGACAGAAACAATGAGAGACTATCCCTTTACCTTACTCACTGTAAGGCTATGAGCCATTTTACATTTATAGAATGTGGCGTGTAAAATGCAGGTGCATTTTGGCTTCCTGTAGTTTATAAGTAAGCACAAGAACATATTTCCCATCACTAGGGTTAGTTGAGATTTTCTTTATACTCCCTCCGTTCCACTTAATGCGGAAAAGTTTGAATAGGCATGGAGTTTAATAAATGGGATAAAACTTTTGCCAAATCACCTAAATATATACCAAGTGTCAAATATACCCTTAACAGCCCTTTGGTTAGATTTTTAACGGAAAACATGGTAAAGAGCAATACAGAGTCAAAAAGAGACTTGACATGGTCCATCTTTTCTCTCCACATTGACATGGGGTGTCCATATCACCAAAACTTCATCCCACTCTTATCTACTTAAATTCCTTTTTCCAATATCTACTTCAATTCCAAAATCCTAAATTGCCCCGTTTTATTATCACGACCATCAGGTCTTTCCCGAATCTGTGAAATATATTTCAAACTTGTAAGCTCTTTAATTGAAGAAAAACTCATCTTTCAACTCTGTCTCCCTTCTTGAAGATCAAGAAAATCGAAGTTCCAGTATTTTGTTTGTAATCCTGATGGTTAAGACCCCCTTTTATTTTGCAAGCAGTTGTCAATTTCTGCAAAATTGAATGGTTATATTCATCACCTATAGGTTTTGAATCATGTGTGTGTTTACGGTTAGTATTCTAGTGATTTGGTTGAATAATGTTGCTTGATATCTTCAATGCATCTGTACTAGTTGTTGTTGGGAGGTAGAAGGCGTCCTGTAGAATTAGTCGAGGTTGTGTGCAAGGCCCAAACACTACAGTTACAACAACATGCCTAGTGTAGTCTCACTAAGTGGGAGCTGGGGAAGGTACAATGTATGCAAACCTTACCCCTATCTCAGAGGTTGTTTCCGATAGACCCTTGGCTCCCTGGACACCACGGTTATTTAAAAAAATCCATGCGTCTTTAATGGTGGTTTTGGTAAGCAATCCAGTAATTTAAGATTTTTCTTTCTGTTTGCAATAAACAAATCCGGGAAAAAATTAAGTGGAATCTCCACAATAGTGTGAGAAAACAAAAAAGGGTATAAACCGAATCATGCACAAACATGTAAGAGATCTGACATGTACGTTTTAAACATTTCTATCTAATAAAACAATCACATATTGTTTACTTTTAAATCTAATGGGGTCTGTGTCAGTTTCTAAAGGAATGATAGCAAGGGTGATGTTTGAAATCCTAAAATTACCAAATTCAGAAAGTGGCCACTCTTTTTGGAATAAAATAAAAAGGAAATGTTGCTATATAAACTGGAATGGAGCTTGTAAGAAAAGGTTGAGCTTCTTCCATTGTGGATCAGTTGAACTTTTTCCCTTCACGAGCATTAGTTGAGCTTTGTTTCTTTTTCTCTGTTTATGTGGATTAGAAAACTTCAGGACAGAACTTGGTTGTGCTCTGCTAAAATTCAAAACATTACCCAGAAATTTATGTGTAACTTGATCGAATGAAGTCATGCACTTATTTCTAGTATTTTAATAAACAGCATTCTCTTGTGTTTCAGGTTGAAGATAACATCTGCAAGTTTGCCAAAAAAGGTTTAACACCCTCTCAAATTGGTGTTATTCTTCGTGATTCCCATGGCATTGCTCAGGTGAAGAGTGTAACTGGCAGCAAGATTCTCAGAATTTTGAAGGCTCATGGTACTTATTTGGTAATTTTGTGTTTTTAGTAGATATTACTTGTCTCAAGGAAATTATCTGACAATATAATGATTCTTAATTTGCTAGGACTTGCTCCTGAGATTCCCGAGGATCTCTACCACCTTATCAAAAAAGCAGTTGCAATCCGGAAGCATCTTGAGAGAAACAGGAAAGACAAGGATTCCAAGTTTAGGTTGATTCTTGTTGAGAGCAGGATTCACAGACTTGCTCGCTACTACAAGAAAACAAAAAAGCTTCCACCAGTCTGGAAGTAGTAAGTCCAGTTTTTGTATTTGACTTTAGTAGTGGACTGCTTTGATTTTGTTTTATTCAAGGTTTATGTTGCATTTGCAAATATAATATGTTAATATGGTCAATTCTCTACGGATTAACTTCTTTATCTAAGCATGCTGATAATTCTCTCATAATTTGGTGAAAAGGTTTATTTCAGTTGGAGAATGTGATTCAGCCCACTGCATTGATTATTCACTTTGCAATATTGTAATACATATTCTATTTCCTGATAGAGACTATTTGTGTGGTTCTACGGAACAATTGTGACACTTGATATGAAGTATTTGGTTTCAAGGGACTGGTTGTCCTCATATGGGTTGTTTATAGTTGCTACATTATATACATACCGAGGCATCCCCACTTTTCTTTGTTGCTTGAGTTTGACAAAAGTACATATTCATCCTTCCACTATTGATGGGAAGTACACAAAATAATTTATGGCAATCTTCATTTTCTTGCCAACCCTTCAACCTAGTTGCCTCATATCTGATTTTTTTATTTTTATAACGTGGTGTATGAGATAGCTTGGGTGCACCTTGACTAATTTCGCAAGGTACCTTCTAACACTCACCAGTATATGTAGTGGCCTCATTTCTTTGAGGTTTGGTTTCATGTTCATACGTGTATCAGTTTCGCAGACAGGTCTCTTGGGTCTGTAGGATGATTGGACATGTTTGTGCGGCTTACAAGCGCTTTAGATCCATCTGAATGAGTCAATAATGTCTAATGACATCATAAGACCTTTATAGGAAGGGGAGCAACCACATTAGGCTTTTTTCAGGTTGTTGTTTCATGTTCTGGTGAAACTTAGGTTGCCTGAAGAAATTAGAATAACAGTGTTCATTCTTTCCTTGTCTTGTGAGTCAGGTATTTACTGAAGTTGGTGTAGCTTTTTGTGTGCACATATCTAATTATGTGTCGGTGAATACTCTGTTTTTTTAGTAACCCTCCTTCCGGGTCTTCTCTCATAATTTGTGATTTGCTTTACTAATTTCAGTTTTTTTTTCTTTCGTTGCAGTGAATCTACCACTGCCAGTACTCTTGTGGCATAGGAGAAGATAACGGGAGCATTCAGAGTGCTACTTTCTTCGCCAAGTCATATCTTAGAAAGTCTACATTAAGCTGTTTTGGCATGTCCAGGATACTTGAAATCGTAAACAAAATTATGTACTCGAGGAGATGATAGGGGCTTCATTTAATTTCTTGTTTGAGATTTTGACATTGAGACTTGTTATCTGTGTTATACTTCTTTTGGTTTAGCTATGTTTTAATTATCATCTTGCGAAATTCTCGGTAAAGCTAGAAATGCTGGATGATGGTTATACTCTCGCCGCTCTGGTACTGTGGACCTGTGTCAGCTTATTGGTTTAGTCCCTTGTAAACTTTTTATTTTACTTCCTTGACAAGTCCGATTGAGCTTTATTTGATTTATATTGCAGTTACAGAAACAGGAAAAATGGCAATCTCAGCCATACTGATCGCAGTTGTTGCCCACATATGAGTTCGTTCAATTAACTGCAATTGTATCATTACTGGTGATATATTAGGCCTGTTTAATTAGTGGTCTAAGTCCATTTACAAAAACATTTGAATTGAGCAATTCCATCTTATTTTACGGTGGTCTAACTGTTTATACTAGAGTGGTCCGAGGTGTGACAATCCAGCCGTTGCAATCATTTACTATTATTTTTTAATAATGTATGGTTTAGCTTGTGGCTGTCTTGGTTATTTCATTGAATATTTAGGTACATCTTGATTATTTCATAGGATATGTCAGTAGATGAGAAGAACTAACCTAGCACTTCTTGGAAAGGTAATAGTTATATGGGTTTCTAATCTGTAAATCAAAAGTCACATTCATTTCCTTGCTAGCTATCAAATGTCGTATAACTTCATTTGAAAAGCTATTTTAGATCAATTTTTTCAAACTTGAAAAATAATCTTCAAAGACTAACAAAAAACTCATTCAATATTTTGAAAATTACATTTGTAAACAAGGGAGAAAAAAATCATGTCCAAAAAAGCCATTCAATGTTTCGAAAATGTTTTTTGGAAAAAGGAATACATAAACAATCAAAAGTTCAAAAGTTTGAACAACCGAAGGTGTTAATTGTAACCGCTCGCAAAATTAACCACTTCACTTATTTCACATTCGGCTTATCAATAATTTTTCATACCTATACATACCAAAAATGGGGGTCAAAATAAATGCAATACTTGGCGGTAGTGATGATGATGGTGGGGGTAGGGAATTCAAAGTTAAAGCTAAAAATGCTTTATTTCGTCTCGTATTCTTCAGTTTCTTCTAGAAATCAAGGGGTGCCTCTCATATTTAGAATCTTTTAACATATTATGCTTAATTTACTGGTCTTATTTTCTTAATTTCATAGTGACTACATATATAACTTATAAGTATAGATAAGAACAACCTTTCAATGTAAATAACTGCCAAAGCCTCAACGCAGCTGGTGGATGGACCATCAAGGTAAAAAAGAGAGAGCTAATAGGAATCCCATGGGACCATTATGTATCCCAAAAGAATGGAAAAAAAAGAACAATAGGAATTCTGATTGGACAACTTTTCAAAGAAATCACAATCTATGACTGAGTAAAGGGGAGTAAATTACAAGAATAAGGGATATATTGTAAAACTTTATGTCCTTTTTGGAAAGGAAAATTTAGAATCATGATTTGAAATCAGATTGATTTGAAGTTAAAGTTTTGATTGTATATATAATATGAATTTTTTAAGTTGTGTATTATTTCAAAAAAACTACCTAATTACACAAACATTCCTACCATATTTACTAATTCTTTCTATAGTTTGAGATGTTCAAATTTTATCTCACTAATTAATAATTTCATACCAGATACATTTATACATATTTTTTTTACTACCAGATAAATACACTGAAAATGAGTTTCTTTTTTGAAAAAATGTAAAATGATAGATCCTTTTTTACAAAAATATAAACTTAAAATTTTTCTGAAACTTGGCTTAGCTTAGGATGAAGAGGCAGAAATAAACATATAATAAGTTGCTCAAATTAAACCTGAAGAGTGAAGGGTAGCTTAGGATGAAAGGTGATCCTCTAGAACTACTTAGAGCCGGGTCAACCCTAGGTGCTTCAAAGATTTAAAAAAGAAGAAGAATTAACCTAAATAACATGGATCAAACCGCTTTAACTAAAAATAGCTGGCGAATGTATAATATATGTATAATTCATATATCTTATGTGTATACTTGTGTATAACCACAATATAAACTATGTATATCAGCTAGAAAAAGTAACGAGGGAATCCGGCTGGTTATTTGTGTTAGGGATTTCACCACTTCTGGCTTCTTAACTATACGACAAGGAATGACCACAGAGATACCAAGATCAGAAAGGAATAGATACTTAAATAATAGTGCAAAGTGGGATAAATCAAATAGACATATTTAGAAATTAGAACACAAGATTATGCTCTAATAAGGCAGACACTCAAACCAAATGTGATATACACAAAGTGTTCAAATATGGAACTATCATGTGCTACTTTTATTACTATAATTTAATAAAGATAATACATGTCCATAATAAGCAATTGTGTATCAATCATGAGCTCTTTAAAACTACAACAATGGTTTGGTAAAAGTTGGTTTCAGGTTGCATTTGATACAAATTAAATTGCCTGAAAAATTACAATGTCAATCAATCACACAGCTTCATCATGGGATCGTATATATGCTCCTTGTATCGCATCATTAGAATATAATGAAATGAAGAAAATGGTGGCAATACACGACGAAGTATGCTAAAAACAATAACAAGAATGTAAATGAATCAAGAATTGAACTCCTACCACACAATTGAAAGAATGTATGATCACTGCACGCTCTTCTTTCCATCAACATAGTAACTAAGGTACCATCGAACGAATTTCTTAAGCCCTGTCTGCAAATCTGTTGTAGGCTTATATCCAAGTTCCCTTTGTGCAAAGCTTATATTAGCATGAGTAAACTGAACATCACCGTTCCTTGGCAACTTCATCACAGCTCGTTTAGCCTTCACCTTTAGTAACCTTTCCAAAATGGTAACAAGATCAGAAACAGGCACAGGAGAAGTGTTCCCCAAATTGAACACGCGCAATTGAGCAGGACCTTTCTTTTTCCCACCACTTCCCGTGCTCTTTTCAGCCGTGTCCAACGCTCCCAAACAACCCTTTACTATGTCATCAATGTAGGTAAAGTCCCTAGCAACAGTCCCATGATTAGCTCCCTCAAATATGGATATAGACTTCCCCTTCAAAATATCCCTCGTGAAAAAGAAATACGCCATATCTGGCCTACCCCATGGTCCATAAACAGTGAAAAATCGCAATCCAGTAAGTGAAAGTCCATATATATGATTATATGTATGAGCAATTTCTTCACCCGCTTTCTTAGTAGCAGCATATAGACTAGCTGGTTGATCTGTTCTATCAGACTCCAAAAACGGAACCTTTGTATTCAATCCATATACAGAACTTGATGATGCCCACACAATAGCAGGTTGAGGATTAGCATTTTTGCAAAATTCAAGAAGATTAACCAAACCAGCAATGTTACTATGCACATATGAGCTAGGATTTTCCATTGCATATCTTACACCAGCTTGTGCAGCCAAATGCATAACATGACTAAATTGAACAACATCGAATAATTTCTTTAAGAGGGTGACATCATTGATGTCACCCTCTACAATGTAGACCCCGGCACCCTCTAACAGAGTTTCCCGGGCTCTTTTCAAAGACGGATCATAATAATCATTGAAATTATCTAACCCCACAACACCATCACCGCGACGTTTCAACGCAGCTGAAACATGTGTACCTACAAAACCAGCAGCACCAGTAACCAAAACAGAAATACCATTTCTTGACCTGATTTTTGCTGAGGCCTTAATCCTTTTCTCCCAAGCTGGACCATCATAAGAACTTGTTCTAAGAGATCTTCTTGAGAGATCTGAAGATGCAGGGGATGAAGATGAAGATGGTGATCTAAAAAAGCATACAAAGATCAAACCCAAGAACACAAATGACCAAAATGTAAGCTTGGCTACAGAAAAATTGAGCCTAAGCCTATTATAATTGGATTTTTCCTTAAACTTTCCTGAGGTTGATGGAATATTGTCAATGTGCTTCATTGAGGACATTATTCTTGAAAAATCTTGAAATTTTGAGCATACCCCAATTTGGGTATTTCTTGTTTTCAAGGAAAAATTAGTTTCTTGAAAAAAAGCTAAGTGTTAGGGTTTGGAAAATCCCTTTCTTTTTCCACCCATTATGTTAAAGATTTGATTTTTTTGGTAATGGAAATGGAGAAAAGAAGAAATGAAGGGGAAAAAGGGAAGCAATGAAGGAGTTGGATAATATGGAAACTTTAGGCCCTTTATTTATGGGAATCTAATGGTTTCTTGAAATGATTGAGGAAAGGTGGTTTTACTTGTGTGGGACTTCTTTGGCTTTGGTTTTTACATAAGGAAGTTGATGATTGATTAGGAAAATGGGTGATTGAAGAGAAAGGGTGGTGGGCTGGGCGTGGGGGTGGGTGGACTAATTGGGGAGGGAGAAATGAGGTTTGAAAGAATTTACTATTAAAATGGAATGATGAAGATTTTTGAGGTGGACTAATAAGGAAGGAAATTTAGTTGAGAGTCAAACAAGAGTATAATTAATTAAAGGATTTACATTAATTTTTTTATTAAAAAAGATTTTGCAACTTTTTTATTTCATCATTATTTAGTTTCCTATTTTAGAAGAGGATGGTGAATAGTGAAAAGGTAATTACTTGCGAAGAGTATTGTACAATGAAAAGCACCACATATTGAAAGAAAAACTATTATTTTGTTTCTTTATACTACTTTTAATATATTAATTTTATTTTAGGGAAATGTTCAAATATGCCATCGAGCTTTCAGAAAATACTCATTTATGTCACCCGTTAAAAGTGTGGCTCATCTATGTTATTGTTGTTAAAGAAAAAAAACTTATTTATGCCATTTTTAAACTCCAATTTTGCAAAACCACTTTTTACACCCCAAACAAGGTTTAACATTTTTCAATTGAAGTTTTTGAATTAAATATACTCTTTTTGCTTGTTCTTCCTTAAGAACACCAAGAACACATGAAAAACATAAACAACTCCCAAATTTCAACATATTCAATTCTTCACGAAATCATCTCAAATTCCGGCTACATTATTAATTTCTTTTTTTGAAAAACCAAAATTCTAAAATCATTTGTAGATCTAGTTTAAAAAATTCACCCATATTAAAAAAAAATATTCCAAAAAATAAAAATCAGTCCAAAAATTTCAAAAATTTGCTTTGATTCATGTTTTTGTAGTGGTTTTTGACATTAGATCTTTGTTCCCTACTGTTTTTTGAGTCAATCTTGAAAATTTCAATTGATCTGAAATAGTGGAGAAAATTCTACCATTAAAGAATGTTGAAGTTTTGAAACTTTGAAAAAATTTCAAGTGGGTCTTCTTGAGTTAGGTTGAATTCGCGCTCAAAAGATATTGAGTTTTGATATCTAGCTCGGAGGGAAACTACTCTTGAAATTTGAGGTAATTTCGTGAAGAATTAAAGAAGTTTGAAATTTGAGAATTGTTCATGTTCTTTATTTGTTCATGGTGTTCTTAAGGAAGAAGAAACAAAAAAATTACATTTGATCCAAAAACTCCAATTGAAAAGTGTTAAAAGTTGTTGGGATATAAAAAATGATTTTGTAAAATCGGAGTTAAAAATTGCATGGATGGGCCATTTCTTTAACAACAATGACATAAATGAGCCGAAATTTTAACGAATGACATAGATGAATCTTTTCTGAAAGTTTGATGACATAGTTGAGCCTTTTCCCTTTATTTTATGACACATTATCTACACACGAGACTCTAATCAATGACTGAGCTAGACGAACAAGTATTACTTTATTACGTAAGGTATTATTTGCTTAAATCATATATATGAGCTGTTTGAAATACTGTGAACGGATTGTCCATTCTTAATTTTTATTACAATTTTTTTGTGCATAAATGAATTAAATTACATCTCTTGAGATAAGGATGCAAAACAATCTAAATACTTAGGGGTCGTTTGGTTGGTCGATAAGTCTAAAGCTAATACATGAATAACTTGGTTATTCATGTATTAATTTTGTATCATGATTGTCTCAAATTGCTTCAATGGTGTATGTCAATTGCTTCTATGATGTTGAAGACGAGCATGACAAATAATGACGATATATGAAGACAAGTTGTAAAAGAAATCAATCTTATTTTTGTAAGAGTTGGTGTTTCAAATAATTTTGAAACAAATTAATCGGTTAAATTTTTTGAAATATATGAATGTGAATTGTAACATTCATCTTTGTTTAATTTTTACGTTATAGGTTCTTGGATGTTATTTGTTTTCTTTTATTTAATTCATGAACCTATAATAAATATAATTTAATTGAAAGTCTTCTCTTTTTCAAAACTTTTGTCCTATAAATAGATTTTCTTTTGTTTGAAAAGATAAGCACTCAAAAAAAATAAAAAATTCCCTTGAAAATAATAATTTTGAGACATTAATCAAAAAGTGAAATCACCAATTCAAAAATAGAAGAAAAACATTCTTGAATGCTACTTGTTTTGTGGCTTAGTTGAATCCAGAAAATAGAGTTGTTATTTATTCTTCCGTTTTCTCGTGATAGAGACTCAAACTATCTTCAAAAAACGTATTAACGTGCCTCTAAGACAAGCAAGTTTTGTTTTGGATTCCTTATATTTTTATTATTCTTGTTCAGTTGTTCTAACAATTTGAAGATAGTTGTCTCTATGACATCCACATCAATAACGAACAGTGTTCCATCTTTGCCTAATCCTAATTTTGAAACATTTGATGACAAAGCCTTTCTTAGATGGCGTGGAAAAATGAAATTCTTTTTAAGACTATTAAAGTTGACATATGTTCTTGAGAAACCTTGTCCCGAGGCTACTTTAACTAAAGAACAAATTGCCAAATGGCAAGATGATGATTACTTTTGCAAGAAGTATATTCTTGGAGGAATGTCCAGTAAGTATTATGATCAATATTATATTAAGTGCAAATTTGCTAAGGAGATTTGAGATATTCTTAAAGCTATCCATTTAGCAGAAGAGACGAGTTCAAAGAAATTTCTTATTTTAAATTATATGGAGTTCAAAATGGTTGATGACAAGTCAATCACTGAACAAGTACAAGAATATCAACTTATAGCTAATAAAATTGCTATATCTGGAATTGCTCTTGATGAAAGCTTTCATGTTGGTGCTATTGTTTCAAAACTTCCTCCATCTTAGAAAGAGTACAGAAGTAAACTCTTATACAAGAAGGAAGATTTGACTCTTGAACAATTATTGCAGCACTTGCAAATTGAACAAGAGACACGATATCGTGAAAATAACATCTAGAAAGAACCTATCATGAAAGCTCATGTTGTTGAAGAAAATTCGATCAAGAAGGAACCTGACAATAATAAATTTTTGAAGGCAAAAAAGAGTAAAAATTTCAAGCGTACTAATTCCAATTCTATGTCGAATGAATATTATCATTGTCATAAAATTGGTCACTATGCACGTGATTGTAAAATTCTTAAGGCTGTAACGAAGAAAGAAAAGGAAAATAACAACAAAAAAATGAGTTTGTGGCAATGGTCATAGAAGCATTTGTAGCGGGAGATCAGTGGAATGGTGGATAGACACTGTCACAACTCGTCATATATCAGGTAATCGAAATTCTTTCACGACCTATGAATTAGTGGGGAGCGATAAATTTTTGCATATGGAAAACTCATCCTCTGCTAAGGTTGTGGGAAAAGGAACTGTTGAACTGAAATTCACTTCCGAAAAGATGGTCACATTGATAGACGTATTGCATGTTCCTGATATTCGAAAGAACTTGGTGTCAGGTACGCTTCTTTGAAGCATGGTTTTACAATAATTTTTGAGGCAGATAAATTTAATTTGTTGAAACAGGGTATGTTTGTTGGAAAAGTTTATGCTACAAATTAAATGGAATGTTCAAACTCAATATTGAAAATGAAAATATTTCTGCTTATGTTGTGGAGTCTTAAGATTTATGGCATGAACGTCTTGGTCATGTGAATTTTAGATCCATTCAACTTATGGTGAAAAATGAATTAATTAAAGATTGTGGAAAGGATCATGTTGCTAAGTGTATTACTTGTAGTAAATGTAAATTAAGAAAGAAACCTTTTAAGTCTGTTGAAAGGATATCCACACTTTTGGAGTTAATCCACACTGATATTTGTGAGATGAATTGCTTATCACGTCATGAAAAAAGATATTTTATCACTTTCATTGACAATTACTCAAGGTATACATATGTCTTTCCATTAAAAATAAAAGATGAGGCATTTGAGACTTTCAAAACATATAAAGCAGAAGTTGAAAATAAATTGAGTTTGAAGAATAAATCAATTAGATCTGACAGAGGTGGAGAGTATCTAAAATCAGATTTTATTGATTTTTGTGAAAAAGAAGACATTGAGAAACAATTGACTATGTCTTATGGTGTAGCAGAAAGAAGAAATAGAACTTTCATCGAAATGGTTAACTCTATACTTTATGGATCTGGTATCACTAAAAATTTGTGGACTGAAGCCTTATTTTCTGCATGTCATATTTTGAATCGAATTCCTTCCAAGAAATATGATTCAGCTCTGTATGAACTTTGGAAGAATCGAAAGACAAATATAAATTATTTTAAAGTATGGGGTTGTTTGGCTCATTCTAGATTACCAGATCAACATTTGACTAAGATTTCTATAGAGGAGTAGAATGTGTATTTATTGGTTATTCACAAACCAGTAAGGCTTATAGATTTTTGAATCTTGAGACCCCAAGCCCTCACACAATTATTGAATCGTTGCATGCTAAATTTTTTGAGAATATATTTCCTAAGAAAAAAGAATATTTGGAACAAGATACAAGTTCTTCTATATCTCCTCTTAAAAGAAAAATAGTTGAGCCTTTGGAAGAAAGTCAACCAAGACGTAGTGCAAGATCAGCCAAACCAAGAGACTTTGGATCTAATTTTTAAGTCTATTTAGTTGAAAAGGATCCTGAAAGTTATGTTAAAGCAATTTCTTCACATGATGCTCCTTTATGACGTGAAGCTATTGATGATAAAATGCACTATATTATGTCAAATAATACATGGATTTATCAGACTTCCCTCCTGGATGTAAGTCTATTGGTTGTAGATGGATCTTTAGAAAGAAATTGAAAACTAATGGTGCCTTAGATAAGTACAAAGCTCGCTTGGTAGCAAAAGGTTTTACTCAATTAAAAAATATTGATTATTTTGAAAACTTTGCACCTGTAGCTCGAATGACTTCTATTCGACTCTTGATTGCTTTAGCCGCAATTCATAGTCTGGTAATACATCAAATGGATGTGAAGATTGCATTTCTGAATGGAGATCTAGATGAAGAAGTTTACATGAAACAAACAGAAGGGTTTGTTGTTCCTGGTCAAGAACACAAAGTTTGTAAGCTTCTTATATTTCTTTATGGATTATAACAAGCTCCAAAACAATGGAATGAGAAATTTAGATGAGTAATGATTTCTAATGGCTACTTAATCAATGGGGGTGATACTTGCATATTTAATAAATTTTAAAATAAATCTGGTGTTATAATATGTCTTTATTTAGATGATATGTTGATCTTTGGAACTGATATTGAAAGAGTCAAAGAAACAAAAAAAATTCTAGCTTCTCAATTTGAAATGAAAGATCTTGGAGAAGCTGATGTAATTTTGGGTATTAAAATCATAAGATCAGCGAATGGCTTGACTCTTACTCAATCAAGTTATATTGAGAAAGTTCTAAAGAGGTTTGGTCACTTTGACGACAAACCTGCTCCTAACCATTTGATCCTAGCATCAAACTAATGCGGAAGTCTAGTTATGTTCTTGATCAACTAACAAATTCTCAGATTGTTGGGATTCTTATGTATGTCATGCATTGTGCCAGGCAGGATATTGGTTACGCAGTAGAAAATTTGAACAAGTTTACTAGTAATCGTAGAGTTGAACATTGAAATGCCTTAATTCATGTTTTATGATACCTAAAGGGTACGATTAATGCTAGCCTACATTAGTCTATATTTTCAGCTGTTCTTGAAGGCTATAGCGATGCTACTTGAAATTCTAATCCGAATGACTCTAAATCTATTACTACTTGGATTTTCACTTTGGTTGGAGCAACAATCTCTTGGAAATTAAAGAAACAGACACGTATTACTCACTCAACCATGGAGTCTGAATTTATAGCTATGTCTTCTGTTGGAGAAGAAGTTGATTGGCTGCGATCTATGCTGATAGATATTTCTTTGTGGAGTAAGTCAGTAGCACTTTTAACTATGTATTGTGATAATCAAGCTGCTATATTTCGGACTTCAAGTAATTGTTACAATGGCAAGTCGAGACAAGTTTGTCTCAAACACAATCATGTGAGGAGATTATTGGAGGAAGGCATGATATCGTTTCAATATGTGAAGTCCAGATTTAATTTAGCAGATCCTTTGTCTAAAGGGTTAGGCAAAAAGTTTGTGGTGGAAACTTGTAATGGGATGAGAATAAAGCCTGTTGTAAATTGATTGTACTTTATGGTAACCCTACCTAATGATGTAATCTTGGGTTCAAAGGGAAAAACAATTAAAGTTACAATTGTGAAGCACATCAATAAAATTCTCATTTTAAAAATAAAATGAAATAAGTAGATGTGCATGGTTGAGATTCTTTTTCTCGTAATAAATTTATAAAACCAATCTAAGTTGGAGTTAGTAAGAAAACTCTTGATAATTTTTTCTGATATTCCTACTAAAGAGAAGGATGAGATTATATTCTCTTAATAAGTCTATAAACTAATTTTGGTTAGAGTGTGTAAGAATACTCTTGATAGATTTATTGATACTTTGCTGTAAAGGAGGATGAGATTAATTTCTCTTAATGAAATTCATAGCTATTTGGTTGGAGTATGCAAAGTTACTCTTGATGAATTCCCCGCATTAAGTGCGAAGCGGAGGCCGCTTCAACAAGATTTTAACAGGAAAATCTTAAAGCACTTAGCTAAAATGATTCAGGACACATGGTCGTAAGGTGTCAAAGGATTTCAATTTTCACTGAAACACAGTGATATGCATGGAGTGTTTTTCTATTTCATTCAATGAACCACTTAGTTCAAGATTCGTTCACTAAGTAGTCAATGATTTAGAAAGCCTTCACTAGCTAATGATTCAAGTCCAAAAGACACCATTATTGATGCATGTTGCAAGATTAATGTCTCAAAATATTTTTTAGATTTTTCAAAGATAAAAATTTCTTGAAACAAGTGGGGGATTGTAAGAGTTAGTATTTCAATTAATTTTGAAACAAATTAATTGGTTAAAAGATTTAAAATACATGAATGTGAATTGTAACATTCATCTTTGTTTAATTTTTACGTTATAGTTTCTTGGATGTTATTTTTTTTTCATTTATTCAATTCATGAACCTATAATAAATATAATTTTATTGAAAGTCTTCTCTTTTACAAAACTTTTGTTCTATAAATAGATTTTCTTTTGTTTGCAAAGATAAGCACTCAAAAAAAACTACTTTCCCTTTAAAAAGTATATTTTTGAGACATTGGTCAAAAGGTGAAATCACCAATTTAAGAATAGAAGAGCAACATTCTTGAATGCTACTTGTTTTGTGACTTAGTTGAATTCCGAAGATAGAGTTGTTATTTATTCTTCTGTTTGCTCGTGGAAGAGACTCCAACCATCTTCAAGAAACGTATTAACGTGCCTCTAAGCCAAGCAAGTTTAGTTTTGGATTCCTTGTATTGTTATCATTCTTGTTCAGTTGTTCTGACAATTTTTGGTAAGCCAGTAAGAATCCTAAACAAACTCCATCTAATTAATTTAGGGCTCGTTTGGTGTGAAAGATAATACTCAATAGTATTGGGATTGAATTATAGTGTCATTTAATTTATTTTTTGGTTGGCAAGTCTGAGATAACTTATTCCGAGACTAATAAATAGCATCGGGATAAGTTATCCCTCCTCTTAGGTGGTATAGTAATTCTGAGATAACTTATCCCAGAATAAAATAGGTAAATGAAAAAGATATCTCTTTAAATCCTTTTTATACATCACTTTTTATCGCCCGATTATTAATTTCTTATTGATTCAGTTTCTCGTGAAAAATTCTTTTCTTCCATCAACCAAAACGTGTAATTTTTGTGTATTTAACATTAGTTCTTCTGAATAAATAGATTTTTCCTCGTATATGTAACATCCCGCTTTAGAAAGAACTAAAAATAGAAAGAACTAAATTGGAAATAGAAAAAAATCTGAAATTTTGTAAATTATGCATAAGTTATGAGTTTTAGATTATTCAAGAAAGGTTGAAAACAGCGCAGAGTCGTCAGAAATCCTATACTGATGTTAGGAGAAGAGACTTAGAGTTTGAGGTAGATGATTGAGTTTACTTGAAGGTGTCACCCATGAAAGGTGTTATGAGATTTGGTAAGAAGGGGAAACTCAGTCTCCGGTATATTGTTCCTTACAGAATATCCAAGAGGATTGGAAATGTAGCATATGAGTTGGAGCTACCGTTAGAATTAGCAGCAGTCCATCCGGTATTCCACATTTTAATGTTGAAGAAGTGTATGGGCGATCATTCGCTTATTATACCGACTGAAGACATTGGTATTAAAGATAGCTTATCTTATGAGGAGATTCCCGTTTAGATTCTTGATCTTCAGGTTCGCAAGTTGAGAACCAAGGAGGTAGCATCAGTCAAGGTCTTATGGAGGAATCAGTTTGTTGAGGAAGCTACTTGAGAGGCTGAGGAGGATATGAAGAAGAGATATCCACATCTCTTTGAGCCCGGAGAAATTCCCAATGAAGGTACTAATTTTTTTCTTAGTACTTTTTAAGTTGAAATGTTGTGTTAAGTTGCATGTTGAGTGTTTGAGTTGGGTGATAGATGCTTCCACCCTTAGTTTTACTTTAGAGTGATGTCATTCGATGACGAATGTTCTGAAAAGGGAGATATTGTAACATCCCGCCTTAGAGAGAACTAAAAATAGAAAGAACTAAATTGGAAATAGAAAAAAAATCTAAAATTTTGCAAATTATGCATAAGTTATGAGTTTTGGATCAACTTCAAATGACCATAACTTTCAGTACAAGATGATTTAGGTAGCTCATAAGATATAAAATGAAAGGTCTTGGAATCCTCTTTCCAATGCCATCGAGTTTGCTAATTTTCGAGCTCATATGAGGGAGATATGCCCGTTTGAAGTCAGGCTGTCCAATTAAGAAAAGTTACCCGAAAATATGAGGGGTATTTTGGTCTTTTCCTTACCCCATCAGCTTAAAACGAATTGTGTTAATATTTAGGGGTCTAAACTGATTTGGTTCAGTTTTCACAATCCTAATTTACGCTTAGGGTTTTAGAAGAAAGTTCAAGAAGAGAAAATAGGAGAAAAAAAGGAAAAGGTTCAAAGCGTTCGTCGAGATTTCTTGCGAATCGAGGATTGTTTCGCCAAGGGTTTGATCTCTAAGAGGTATGTGAGTTCTCATAGTATTGGGTTCGTTCACCCACACGCCAATCATGCTATTTTAATGTAATTTCGTTCTCAAAGTTGAAGGATTTGAGTTCTTGATGAGTTTTCTTGAAATTCCATTTGTAATCTTGATTGTTTGGGGTTTTGATGAGTTCTTGTGATGAGAATCTTTTGTTTGAGTTTTGTTCTTAAATAGTTTAGAGAGTATTTCATTGTAATTATGTTGGGTCTAAGAATCCAAAAGAGTTTGAGGGAAATTGTTGGATTTTAGAGGAGTTAGAGCATGAAAAATGAACAAGAAAATTCATCGATTTCTGGGCAGGGGCATGGGGCGCCTTACCACTCAGTGCACCCTAAATAGTTTTCTGTAAGTAGGGCCCTGGGGCGCCGCGCCACTCAGTGCGCCCCAACCCACCTTCAGTAGTTCAGTGGCTGGCGCCCCACGCAATCAGTGCGCCAGAGTCGCCAAGTCCCCTACCCTTCCGTGTATGTTCCCTCGAATCGTACCTATGTTTTATACTCAATTCTAACTACTCTAAAATACTTCTAAACATCTAGTAATCATTCATAACATGAATCATAACCTTGAATTCATAATTCAAATTCAAGGTAGAGTTAAGAGTCAAGTCTTGAGAGGTCTTCGAGTCATTTTAAGAAGTCTTTTACAAATTATTTTAAAACTTGTTTTAAAGACTTGAGCACTGAGTTGAAGAAGAGTAGAGTTGAGTTCATTTTCTTTAAAATGATTTATGGGAACTAAGTATTCCCAAGAGTAAATGTTTTTACATTCAAGATGAGAGAAAACCACGATTTACAAAAGAGTTCATGAGCAGTTTTGAGTACCATCTCTTTTAAGAGAAATATTTTGAGTAATAATTTCAAAGTTGAGGAAGAAGAAATGTTTTCTTTAAAACATATGAGCTAAGTTATTTTGGGAGTAGTTTTGAGCACCGATATGGGGGAGAGTTCTAACAACTCACAACCCCTATAAACCATGTAGCTATCGTGGGTAGAAAGGGTCATACTTTTTAGATGATTTCTTATTGCTTTTTAAGCATAACTTAGTGGATCTACTTAGTTGAGGAGTTCTATGCCCTGGCAAGGTATATGACAGTTCTGACAGTGTGGTCGAGACGATGTATCATCACATAGCTCATAGTGATGGTTGTCCGTTATATTTTTACATACAAACTGAGTTATATTGTAGTTTCAAATACATTGAGTTGTTATCTACAGTTTTAAAGCTTTTCTTTATATCGCATTATTGTTATTACTTATATTGAATTGAGTTGAGGTTGAGTTGAGTTGAGATGAGGTAAGTTGTTTCTTCAGTTCCAGTTCAATTTTATGTCATGTTTTAGATTTTTCCTCACATGCTCGTACATTCAATGTACTGACGCCATTTGGCCTGCATCATTTTATGATGCAGATACAGGTAACCAGGATCATCAACCAACGCTTCGTTGATCCAGTCGAGTTCCAGAGTTGTTTGGTGAGCCTCCTTACTTACGGAGGATCCATTATTTATCTTCAGTTATTTCAGTTTGTTAGGATTATCGGAGGTCTTGTCCCGACATCCCTCATAGTATTAGAAGCTTCATAGATAGATAGACAGTAGTTCATAAGTCTTTTCATTTTAAGATGTTAATGTTCTAGACTTGAGTTGCCTCTTTTGCTAGTGAATGTTTTATTTTTAAAATATTTTGAGATTATCTTTTGAGACTGTTGAGTAAAGTTTACTTTTGAGTTCATATGTTGTTGAGTAAGTCTTCCGCTGAGAGTTGATCCAAGCCAAGGGTTCGCTTGGGGCCAACAATGGTTCTCGAGTGCCAGTCGCGGCCATGGTGTAGGCTCGGGGCATGACAAACTTGGTATCAGATCACAAAGTTTAAGAGTCCTAAGGTGTCTATGAAGCCGTGTTTGTAGATTCCTAGTTATCAGTGTGAGGCGCGCCACATCTATAATTAGGAGACTGCGACATTTAAGAACTATCTCACTTCTTTCATACTCTTTTCATGCGATAGAGTTCACCTCTATAAAGTTTCTTTCTATTTCGTGCTTGCGCGTATCTTTCAGATCATGCTTCCACGAAAACTGTCTGAGTTCGTCCTGCTAGGAGGAATGTTAAGGATCAAGGGGTCCCCAATGCACCAAAAGTGCAACCCCAAGGAGAGGTCACAAATGCTGAGTTACGGGATGCTATCCAGATGTTGAGTCAAGTGGTGGCCAACCAAGCTGGTCAATAGAGAGGGGATCGACAAGATGTGGCTGATACATCCAGAATCCGTGAGTTCTTAAGGATGAATCCTCAAAACTTCACCGGTTCAAGTGTCACAGAGGATCCAGAAAACTTTATGGAAGAGTTGCAGAATGTTTTTGAGGTTATGCATGTTGCTGATGCTGAGCGAGTGGAACTAGCTGCATACCAACTGAAGGGTGTTGTTAAAATTTGGTTTGACCAACGGAAGAAGAGTAGAGCTATTGTGAGCTGGGCTGTGTTTGAAGGTGCCCTCATGGGGAGTTTCTTTCCCCGTGAACTAAGAGAGGCAAAGGTAAGGGAATTTCTTACTCTTAAGGAGGAATCCATGAGTGTGCATGAGTACAACCTCAAGTTCACCCAACTTTCTCGTTATGGTCCCGAGATGGTTGCTGATATGAGGAGTATGATGAGCTTGTTTGTGTATGGGTTATCTCGTCTGTCAAGAAAAGATGGTAAGGCTGCGATGATGATAGGGGACATGGACATAGCAAGACTTATGATCCATGTGCAACAGGTTGAGGAAGATAAGCTGAGGGATAGAGAAGAGTTCCGAAACAAGAAGGCTAAGACAACAGGAAATGAGTCCGGGCAGCAGAAAAGTAATGCAAACCGGTCTTCTTTTCAACACAAGCCACATCAACCTGCTTCATCATCTGCTAGTGCACCTGCACCAAGGAACATAGGTGAGTTTAAGAATCAAAATTCACAGAACTTCAGAGCTAGACCTGCTCAGTCTCAAGGTAGTGTGTCACAAGGAGGTAATGTGACTCCTGCATGTGCTAAGTGTGGTAGGAACCACTCAGAAGTGTGTCGTGATGGCTCCACTGGTTGTTTCAAGTGTGGTCAGAATGGTCACTTCATGAGAGAGTGCCCTAAGAACAGGCAGGAAAATGGTAATGGGGGCAATAGAGCCCAATGTTCTTCAGCGGCTCAGCCAGACATAACTGCACCTAGAGGAGCTACTTCAGGAACAATCGGAGGAGCAAATCGTCTGTATGCTATCACTAGTCGCCAAAAGCAAGAGAATTCGCCATATGTTGTCACTGGTATGATCAAAGTCTTTACTCTTGTTTTATATGCTTTGCTAAATCTAAGAGCGAGTCTATATTTTGTGACTCCTTATATTGCTATGAAATTTGACATTCTTCCTGAGTAACTTCTTGAGCCCTTCAGTGTTTCTACAGCTGTTGGTGAGTCTATTCTAGCTGAGAGAGTTTATCGTAATTGTACCATTTCTGCCAATCAAAAAGACACCGTGGCTGACTTAGTCGAGTTAGACATGGTAAATTTTGACGTTATTCTAGGTATGTACTGGATTCATGCCTGTTATGCCTCAGTTGATTGTAGAACTTGAGTAGTTAAGTTCCAATTTCCTAATGAGACAATTATAGAGTGGAGGAGTAGTTCAGCAGTTCCTAAGGGTCATTTTATTTCGTACCTTAAGGCGAGAAAGTTAGTTTCCAAGGGGTGCATCTATCACTTAGTCTGAGTTAATGACTCTAGTGTTGAGACACCACCTATTCAATCAGTTCCAGTTGTGAGTGAGTTTTCAGAGGTCTTTCCAAATGATCTTCCCAGAGTCCCTCCTGAGAGAGAAATATAATTCAGTATAGATGTCCTTCCTGATACTCATCCTATCTCTATTCCACCATATAGAATGGCTCCAGCCGAGTTGAAAGATTTAAAAGAGCAGTTCATGGACCTTTTTGAGAAAGGTTTCATTCGACCAAGTGTCTCACCTTGGGGCGCTCCTGTCCTATATGTGAGGAAGAAAGATGGTTCTCTTAGTATGTGTATAGATTACCGTCAGCTGAACAAGGTTACTATTAAGAATAAGTATCCTTTTCCAAGAATTGATGATCTGTTTGATCAACTTCAGGGTGCCACTTGTTTTTCTAAAATAAATCTCAGATCATGCTATCATCAATTTAGAGTAAGAGAAAGTGACATCCCGAAGACAACATTCACGACCCGCTATGGTCATTATGAGTTTCTAGTTATGTCCTTTGGTTTGACTAATGCTCCTGCAACGTTCATGGACCTTATGAACATAGTGCTTAAGCCTTCTCTTAATATGTTTGTTATCGTCTTCATTGATGACATTCTAATCTATTCGAGGAATAAGAGGATCATGCTAGTTGATGAGTCTTAGATTTCGACTCATTTTGGGATTTGTTTTCATAGTTTTATTATCCTAAATGCCTAATTTATGCTCTAAACTGATGTTTTAAATGCTAATGTGTAGATAATAAGGCAAAAGAGCAAAGCAAGAACATCAATGGACAGAAGAAAGAAGAAAAGTAAAGCTGAAGACCGTCGAAGATACTTGGCGACTCCCCGAGTAGTCCCTTCGCTTGCCTAAAGTCACAGTGTACCGACCCTTAAAGAAGAGAAATTGTGCGAGGTAACATACCTTTCGGCGATCCGCCGAATGGTTTTGCGAAGGAGTCTTAGATCACCTAACATTACAGAATGGTTGGTAAAGACACAAGCAAAATGATGATTAGCAAGGACAAAATGGTGTATCGCCGATCAGGTTGGCGATCCCGACCTCGATCGCCCAAGTTTACAACACTTAAATGGTGAAAATGAAAGATACAAAGGCGATAAAAATGAGCGTTTGGCCTGTCGCCGACTGACCCGGCGACACTCGACTTACACCACTGAACGACCCCAGAAGACAAATTCTGAGAAAGTATAAATGGGTTTTTAAGAAAAGATCAGAGTATCCTATCATTGTGTAAACTCATAGTTTGAACAAAAACATTGTTCTTGCTTTGTTTTTGGAAGCGTTTTTCGTGTAATTTTTTAATTGGGTTTTGGAATTGAAGCTACATTGAATCATTGTAAGGATTTGGAGATTAATATCTAGCTATGGAGAATGTAATCGATATTGATTTCTTACTTTTTATGACGTGTAGCTAAAACCCCCATCCTTGGGGGTGTGACCATGTGACTAATTGTCTAATTTAGTTTGTAGGTGTTAGGGATTATTGATTTTGTTGCTGTTTTGAAGTGGGTTTGATTTATAGCTTAGGTTCAATTTATTAATTGGAATGTTGATTTCAATTCTAATTTAGTGTTTTATGCTTGCTTGAGAGAGAGGTGTAAAGTCAAGGTTATAAATCAGCATTTGTAGTGATTGGGTTGTTGTGGGTTCAACTCGAGAGAGTGAATTCTAGGCTCAATTTTGCCTATCTAGCTCGAGAGAGTAGATAAAGTGAGGTTTTGGGCTGTTTATAGTATTAAGCTTGTCGACGTTCGAGAGAACTCGCTTGAATCATAATAGTTGTTCGAGAGAAAACTATTGCATCTAAATTCTAGCCTACCCGCTAAGATTTAGCAACCTTTAGTAATTACCGATCACCCATTTAGCAAAATTGACAATTATTCAGTCACACCCTCAAGTACCCCTTAAATACTTGATTACTCCCCTGTTGTTCGTAATTACTTCAGCTGCTAGTTGACATACCTATTCCCCCCTTTGACATTCGTGTCACCCCTATTACTTATCTAATTGAATTCGATAATTTCTAAACCTATAACCGAGTAGATCACATTTATAACTTCATAACTGAATTCGAACTTGTACCGCTCCCTCTGGGTTCGATCCCAATTCATATGTTGGGTTTTATACTAGATTACGATCGTCTACACCTAGTATTGGATGGGGTGTAGTTGAGCATTAATCAAAATGACGCCGCTGTCGGAGAGTGGTGTTTAGAATTCTCTTGTTAAAGTTTGAATTGTGATCTTTTTGTGTTGTAGTGTAATCGAATTACCTTGTTTTGTGAGTTATTTGTGATCAGGTGACAAGATAAGTGCAAATGAAAGCACTGTGAACCAACTCGGTCACCAAGATGATGTTGGTGACTTCAATCATGCCAATGAAACTCAATTGGGGAGCGTATGTGCCATTCGCTTACCTCTGGTTGTGGGTCATGCTGCATTCCATGTGACAAACACGATGCTACAAATCTTGCAAACTAAGGGTGTATTTGGAGGGCTGGATCATGCGAACCCCCATGACCATATTTGGAATTTGGTTGATATATGTAGTCCGTTCTCGCTCAAGAATATTTCGCAAGAATCAGTTCGGCTCTGGTTGTTCCCTTTCTCCTTAATGGGGGAGGCAACCAAGTCTACCAAGGGAATCCATTACGTCATGGGAGGAGCTTACCGAGGCATTCTACATAAGGTTCTTTCCACCCTAAAAAATGGTGAAATTGCGTGACAACATCCAGAACTTCAAGCGAGTAGAAGGGGAATCGATTCATGAAACTTGGCTGAGATTTCAAAAGTTGCTACTAAGTGTCCTACTCATGGGCTTCCGGGTAATTTGATACTTTAATATTTTTACCAAAGTTTAGACTCAGTGAACAAAGGAGTAGCTGACCAGCTGGCTCGAAGAGGGATAATGTTTCAACCATTTGAGGTAGCCTCGTCCCTTCTTGATGAAATGACAAAGATAAATCAGGCATGGTATACTCGAGAGGACCAAGTGTCCCCCTTTAATTTTAGGATGACAAAGGAACAACTTGACAAGGAGAAAGAGCGGGATGAGAATATTAGCAAAATGATGTTCCAAATAGATTTGTTGAGAAAACAAGTGCTAGAGAGCGTTGGTGAACATAAAAATGTAAAAAGGGTGTTTAAACTTGAGGAGGGTTCTCACCTGTGCTATTTAAAGTTGGGTGGGAATCAAGGTTGGAATCACATAATGAAGAAGAGCGGAGGCGATACAATCAAGATTTGACTGAACAAAATGACCCTTGGAAGAGAGAAGATAGTCATGAAGAGTACCACATGCAATCAAGTGACAGCCCAAGATCTAAGGGTAGTTCAGTTAGCCTACGAGTGGATGAACTATTGTCGCGTATCCTAGATAAGGTTGAAGGATCTGATGACATGCTTAATGAGATGAAAGCTGATTTCTCATCATTGAATAAGAGGGTAAATTCTCAAGCGGATGCAATCAAGAAACTTGAAGGTCAAATGAGCCAACTTCCAGCACAATTAGAACCCAAACTATTTGAAAGGAGTGAAGATGAGTGTGCAATAAGTTTGAGGGGTGATAATGACAAAGATTTGGCAGTGGTGACTCGAAGTGGGAATATAGCAGTCGGTAATGTGAAGGTTAATGATGGGACAAATGCTTATAAGGAAGAAAAAGATATTGTTGAGGAAGAGAGGTCAGTTCAAGCACCGGTAAATGATATGCTCAAAGAGGAGGAAGAGAGTCTAAAGCAAAGTACCGAAGAGTTACAGAACGCTAAAGAAAGGGCTACATCATCTCCAAAACTAGTGCAATCTCTTCCCAAAATAAATCCCTTATTCCCTCAACGTCTCAAAAAGAGAAATGAAGATAAAATTTCAAGAAATTCCTATCCGTGTTCAAGACACTTTCGATAAACCTCCCCTTAGTAGAAACATTATTGGAGATGTCGGGATATGCAAAATTCATGAAGGAGCTGGTCACTAAGAAGAGAAGCATGGACTTCGAAAGAATTGAAGTTTCTCATGATTGTAGTGCCATTATGACTAGCGATGTGATTACAAAGAAAGAGGATCCGGGGGAATTCACTATCCCATGTACCATTGGTATGCTTCAGTTTGCCAAAGCTTTATCTGATTTGGGGGCGAGTATAAACTTGATGCCCTATGCATTCTTCAAAGAACTTGGGCAGTGTGAACCAAAATCCACAACAATGCGGCTTCTGATGGCGGACAGGTCGATCAAACACCCTGTTGGGATACTTTATGACATATTGGTAAAGGTTGATCGATTTATCTTTCCGGCTGATTTTGTTATTCTAGATTGTGAAATTGATGCGGAAGTTCCAATTATATTGGGTAGACCATTTTTGACAACCGGACGAGCTCTAGTGGATGTTGAAAGTGTTGAGTTAAAGTTCCGAGTAAATGAAGTGGAGGTAACCTTCAATGTGTGCAAATCAATGAAGCAACCTAGTGACATTCATGTATTTCAACGATTGATGTGATTGATGAAGCAGTGGCTAGTGTGAGTGAAATGATGTGTATGGGTGAACCTCTTGAGGCTGTTCTTTCGAATTATGATGAGACCGAAGTTCAACGGTATGATGAAGTGGTAGCTTCTCTATCGGGACTAGGTGAGTACTCAAGAAACCCATTGAAGCTAGATATTGATCTAAAGAATCGAGAGAGTCCTCCCGCTAAACCATCGACGGAGGAACCTCCAAAGCTTGAGTTGAAAGTGCTCCCTGCTCATCTTCGGTATGCATTCTTGGGGGCGAATAATACCTTGCCCGTTATCATTGCAGCGGACTTTCTTGAGTGGCAAGTGAAATTGCTTATTGAAGTGTTGAAACGTTACATCAAGGCAATAGGATGGCCAATTGTTGATATTGTAGGTATTCCCCCCAGAATTTGCACTCACAAAATCCAATTGGATAGTGAATTCAAACCAAATGTTGAGCATCAAAGAAGACTAAACCCATCTATGCAAGAGGTGGTGAAGAAATAGATCATTAAATGGCTAGATGCAGGTGTGGTGTACTCTATTGCGGATAGCAAATGGGTAAGCTCCGTGCAATGTGTGCCCAAGAAAGGAGGCATCACGATGGTCCCAAATGAGAAAGGAGAACTTGTACCTTTGAGGCCTGTCACCGGATGGAGAGCATGCATGGACTACCAGAAGCTAAATTCTTGGACCAGGAAAGATCATTTTCCAATGCCGTTTATGGATCAAATGCTCGATAGACTTACGGGGCGTGAATGGTACTGTTTCTTGGATGGCTACTCCGGGTACAACTAAATATCTATTGCACCGGAAGACCAAGAGAAAAATACTTTCACATGCCCCTATGGGACTTTTGCCTTCAAGAGAATTCCGTTAGGATTGTGCAATGCTCCGGCGACATTCCAACGGTGCATGCTTTCTATTTTCGCTGACATGGTGGAAGACTCAATAAAAGTCTTCATGGATGATTTCTCAGTTGTTGGTGATTCATTTGAGACATGTTTGTCTCATCTTGGGCAGGTCCTTCAAAGGTGTGTAGAAACCAACTTAGTCCTCAATTGGAAAAAATGCCATTTCATGGTCAAGGAAGGCAGAGTCCTAGGTCACAAGGTGTCACAGAAGGGATTGGAGGTAGACAAAGCAAAGATTGAGGTCATTGAGAAATTGCCACCACTATCTGTATAAAAGGTATTCGGAGTTTTTTGGGTCATGCAGGGTTCTATCGAAGATTCATCAAAAATTTCTCAAATATCGCACACCCATTGTGTAAGCTATTAGAGAAAGAGGTGAAGTTTATTTTTGATGATGCTTGCTCTAAAGCTTTTGAGTGTTTGAAAGAAAAGCTAATCTCCACCCCGGTGATCATTAACCCGGATTGGTCCGAACCATTTGAGGTGATGTGTGATACAAGTGGTACCTCTCTAGGAGCCATGATAGGGCAAAAGCACAACAAAATCTTTCATCTAATTTATTATGCCAGCAAGTCGCTAAATGGAGCACAACATAACTACACTGTTACTAAACAAGAACTACTTTCTGTAGTATATGCGTTTGAAAAGTTCAGGGCATACTTGTGGCCACTAAAGTGATAGTTCATACTTATCATGCAGTGTTGCAGTAATTAATGGCCAAGAAAGATGCTAAGCCGAGGTTGATTATGTGGGTCTTGTTGTTGCAAGAGTTTGATTTTGAAGTAAAAGATCGAAAGGGGTGTCAAAATCAAGTGACAGATCATTTGTCGCAGTTAGAAACCAATATGACCGAATCCAAAGAAATGGACATTGTGGTTGAATTCCCAGATGAAACAGTGATGAGGATAACCCAAAGCAACACCCCTTGGTATGCTGATCTTGCTAACTATGTGGTGTGTTAAGTTATGCCCGAGGATTTGAACTCCTACCAGCGGAAACGGTTCTTGTTTGATGTATAGAAGTACTTCTGGGATGGACCATATCTGTTTAGAGAATGTGCAGACCATACCATTCATCGATGCGTACTAGAAGAAGAATTAATTGACATTCTTAATGCATGTCACACCTCACCTGTTGGTGGACATCACAGTGTGGTGCGAACTACAGCAAAACTGCTTCAAAGTGGCTACTACTGGCCATCTCTATACCGAGACACTCATGACTTTGTGAAACAATGCATACCTTGCCAAAAACAAGGAGGGGCATCAAGGAAGCATGAATTACCTCTCAAACCTATCTTAGAAGTGGAGTTGTTTGATGTTTGGGGTATCAATTTCATGGGGCCGTTTGTGAGTTCTTTCGACAACAAGTATATTTTAGTGGAGGTTGATTACGTTTCCAAATAGGTGGAAGCTGTAGCATTGCCCAATAATGAGGGCATGAGTGGTGCAATTTTTAAGTGATATATTTTTGCACGATTTGGCACCCCGCATGCTATCATCAGTGATGGAGGATCTCATTTTTATAACCGAGAATTTTCCTCAGTGTTAAGCAAATATGGGGTAAAGCATAAAGTTGCAACACCATACCATCCACAAACAAGCGGCCAAGTGTAAGTTTCAAAACGAGAGATTAAAAGTATTTTGGCAAAAACGGTGAATGCAAATCGGACGGATTGGTCTCGTAAATTGGATGACGCTCTGTGGGCATATCGTACTACGTTCAAAACACCAATTGGGATGTCACCATATCAGTTAGTATTCGGAAAGTCATGTCACCTGCCAATTGAGCTTGAACATAAAGCTCTATGGGCTTTGAAGACACTAAACCTGAATTGGTAAAAAGCTGTGAAATAGAGAGTAAACCAACTCCATGAGTTGGAGGAATTTCGGTTGAGAGCATATGAAAGTCCAGCCCTGTATGAGGAGAATATGAAGCGGTGGCATGACACCAAAATCCTTCAGCGCAAATTCTGAGTCGGTGATTTTGTGGTTCTCTACAGTTCTCGGTTAAGACTTTCCCCCCGTAAACTTAAGTCAAAGTGGTCTGGTCCAATCAAGGTAACCCGAGTATTCACAAATGGGGCAATTGAAATTGAAGGTATAGAGGGTCCAGCTTTCAAGGTGAATGGGCAACGTCTAAAACTCTATTTTGGAAAATGTCATGAGATTTTAGTAATCAAAGTGGTATATTTGGAAGATGCTTGAAAGCATTTCCACGTCATGCCACGATGTGAAATAAGGCACTTCTTGGGAGGCAAACCAAGCTTTAGTTGTTTTTGAATAATGTGTGCTGATTGTGAAGGTATATGTGATTTTACGATGGCATGGACATTTCGACGAGCTGCCAAGTGGAATGGCGGTCGCGATTTGGCTCGCCTTCTTCGCATAAATGAAGGGCTGCAGTTTGGGAATATTTGTCGAAGAAGCCAGGCCACTTAGCGATGCACCGAAGAGGTTCGGCGAGCCCGACTTCTACTGCCCGTTGACCTCTCCTGAAGGGCCGGTGTTCTGAAAAGTTCAGCGGTGCGCCGAATGGTTTGGCGGTCTCCACAGCCCTTCGTCGACTGGCCACATAGTGAAGAATCCTTCTGACCCTGTTCTTTTCATTCAGTGCTATTGTCTTTCTACTTCTATATTTATTTTGTGTTCTTTTTCTTTCTACATTGAGGACAATGTAGGATGTTTTTTGTGGGGAGTGGACTTGTTCTGAATACCACCTCTTGATGTGATTGAATGTGGTTGTTCTTTTACAATTTTGAGTGTCGGTTGTGATCAATACCGATGACTTGAATAGTGCTCTCAATTCAACAATATGAGTGTACGACTATGATGAGGCAAATTGAGTTACATAGGTCATTTGTGAACTCCTAACATCTCATTGTGACTAGCCGATGATTGTATCGAATGCCATGTATGGTGTGGTTGTCCTGAACTATGTGCTTGATAATACCAAGAACTTTCCCCGATTTGTCCAATTGATTGATTGAAGTGAGTGATTGAAATGATCTTAGGCAAAAATTTTGAAGAGTGAACCAAATTGATAGCATACCTCTTTGTGACCACCTTGTGAGAAGTGTGACCCTTGCTTGGAACCTTTTGAGCCTACCCTTTTCTTTGGGAGAAACTTGAACAACTTTGACCTCTTTGTCCCATCACCTATAACCTTTATGAAGTATTGGTTCATTTGAATAGCCAACTTAGGCCAAAATCCTAAGTTGGGGGGTGTGGTGAAAAAGAAAGAAAGGCAAGAAGTGTGAAAAAATCCCCTTTAAATCAATGGTTCCTTTGAAGCAATGGTTTGAAAAAAATGGAATCCCCCCAAGTGAAAAAAAAAGGGTGAAAATGGTGGAAAAGACTGAAAAAGAGAAAACTTTGTGAAATAAAGTGTGTGAAAGAAGCAAAAGAAATGAGGTATCCAATCAGTCATGCTTAGTTGAATAATGGGGTGGATTGTGAACATATTTGAATGTGACAGAGAAGCAGAAAAAGTGATTTTCAGGCCATACTTCATAAAGGTAGAAGTTACTAAGCCAAAATGACCATACCTTTGCACTCAGCCCCGTTACAAGCCTTGAAAAGACCTTTTAGATCTTGAGTGAGCTGAAAAAAATGTTGATTGGAAAATAAGGGCAAGCCTATGGGTAGAGTCATGCATGCATTCATCTTTGTGAGCGTGAGAGTTGTAATTGATTCTGATATCTTAATTTGTTGAGGAATTTTGTGTGAGCATGGAATCATCCTTGTTGTGAGGGCATTTGAATGCTTTTGTTGAGCTTGAACTTGCATTTGAAGCAAGCATTATGAGCTTGAGCATACTTGATAATGGTGAGTCACAATTTGAAACTTAGAGTGCACAATTGAACAATTGTAGGTGCAGCTTGAACCTCTTGTGTGCAGTTGTGTTGAGTCTTAAGTAGCACTGTTTGTAGACATCCTTGTTGAACTGATTGATCTTGAGTTTTACTTGAGGACAAGCAAAAGTTTAAGTTGGGGGTGTTGATGAGTCTCATATTTTGACTCATTTAGCAGAGTGGTTGGTAAAGACACAAGCAAAACAACGATAACAAGGACAAAATGGCGCATCGCCAATCAGGTTGGCGAACCCGAACTCGATCGCCCAAGTTTACAACACTTAAATGGTGAAAATGCAAGATACAAAGGCGATGAAAAAGAGCGTTTGGCGTTTCGCCGACTGACTCAGCGATACTCAACTTACACCACCGAACGACCCTAGAAGCCAAATTCTGAGAAAGTATAAATGGGTTTTTAAGAAAAGATCAGAGTATCCTATAATTGAGTAAACTCATAGTTTGGACAAAAACATTGTTCTTGCTTAGTTTTTGGAAGCGTTTTTTGAGTAATTTTTGAATTGGGTTTTGGAATTAAAGCTATATTGAATCATTGTAAGGATTTAGAGATTAATATCCAACTATGAAGAATGTAATCGGTATTGATTTATTACTTTTTATGATGTGTAGCTAAAACCCTCATATTTGGGGGTGTGACCATGTGACTAATTGTCTAATTTAGTTTGTGGGTGTTAGGGATTATTGATTTTATTGTTGTTTTGAAGTGGGTTTGATTTATAGCTGAGGTTCAATTTATGAATTGGAATATTGATTTCAATTCTAATTTAGTGTTTTATGCTTGCTTGAGAGAGAGGTGTAAAGTCAAGGTTATATATCAACATTTGTAGTGATTGGGTTGTTGTGGGTTCAACTCGAGAGAGTGAATTCTAGGTTCAATTATGCCTATCTAGCTCAAGAGAGTAGATAAAGTGAGGTTTTGGGCTGTTTATAGTGTTAAGCTTGTCGAGGTTTGAGAGAACTCGCTTGAATCGTAATAGTTGTTCGAGAGAAAGCTATTGCATCTAAAGTCTAGCCTACCCGCTAAGATTTAGCAACCTTTAGTAATTACCGATCACCCATTTAGCGAAATTGACAATTATTCGGTCACACCCTCAAGTACCTCTTAATTACTTGATTACTCCCCTGTTGTTCGTAATTGCTTCATCTGCTAGTTGACATACCTATTCCCCCTTTTGACATTCGTGTCACCCCTTTGACTTATCTAATTGAATTTGATAATTTCTATTCCTATAACCGAGTAGATCACATTTATAAATTTATAACTGAAATCGAACTTGTACCGTTCCCTGTGGGTTCGACCCCAATTTATATGTTGGGTTTTATACTAGATTACGATCATCTGCACCTAATATTGGATGAGGTATAGTTGAGCGATAATCACTAGTCATCTCAGAGTAGTTCTTCAAACTCTCAAGGATAGAGAGTTGTATGCTAATTTTTTCCAAGTGTGAATTTTGGCTTGAGTTTCTGAATTTCTTAGGCTACATTGTTTCTGGTGATGGGATTCGAGTTGACACTCAGAAGATTGAGGCAGTGCAGAACTGGCCTAGACCCACATCTCCAACTGATATTAGGAGTTTATGGGGATTGGCTGACTATTATAGGAGGTTTGTCGAGAGGTTTTTATCTATTTCACCCCCGTTGACTAAGTTGACTCAGAAAACAATTAAGTTTCAATGGTCTAAAGCTTGTGAGAAAATCTTTCAGGAATTGAAAACTAGGTTGGCTACTGCCTCAATGTTGACCTTACCAGAAAGTACGCAAGGTTTTGTTGTGTATTGTGATGCGTCCAGAGTTGGACTGGGTTGTGTATTAATGTAGAAAGGAAAGGTTATAACTTATGCCTCCAGACAACTTAAGATTCACGAGAGGAATTACCCAACCTATGATCTAGATTTGACTACTGTAGCGTTTGCTTTGAAAATATGGCGCCACTATCTTTATGGTGTTCATGTTTATGTGTTCACCGATCACAAGAATCTTCAGTATGTGTTTAGTCAGAAAGAGCTTAATCTCAGACAGAGGTGGTTGGAGTTACTCAAGGATTATGATATGAGGATTCTCTATCACCCAGGTAAGGCTAATGTGGTTTTTGATGCTTTGAGCATGTTGTCTATGGGTAGTACCACCCATGTTAAGGAAGGCAAGAAATAATTAACTAAAGATGTGCACAGACTTGCACGATTGGGAGTCCGGTTAATGGATTCCGATGAAGGAGGAGTAGTGGTGATGAATGGGGCTGAATCATCATTAGTGTCTGAAGTGAAGGAGAAACAAGACCAAGACCCTATTTTGCTTGAATTAAAGGCAAATATTCATAAGCAAAATATGATGGTTTTTGAACAAGGGGGAGATGGTGTATTGAGGTATCAAGGTAGATTGTGTGTACCAAAGGTGGATGGACTTCAAGAGAGGATCATGGAGGAAGCTCATAGCTCCAGATATTCTATCCATTCGGGTTCCACAAACATGTATCGCGACTTGAGAGAAGTCTATTGGTGGAGTAGTATGAAGAGGGGTATTCGGGAATTCGTTGCTAAGTGCCCGAATTGCCAACAAGTCAAGGTAGAGCACCAGAGTCAAGGTGGTATGGCTCAGAACATAGAACTTCCGAAATGGAAATGGGAGATTATCAATATGGATTTTATTACTGGTTTACCACGGTCTCGCAAGAAGCATGATTCGAATCGGGTGATTGTAGATCGAATGACTAAATCAACACATTTCTTACCGGTAAAGACTACCTTTTAAGCAGAGGACTATGCCAAGTTATATATTCAAGAGATAGTCAGACTTCGTGGAGTTTCGGTGTCCATTATTTCAGATAGAGGTGCGCAATTCACCGCACAATTTTGGAAGTCTTTCCAGAAGGGTTTGGGTTAAAACGTGAACCTTAGTACTGCTTTTCATCCTCAGAGTGATGGTCAAGAAGAGCGCACTATTCAGACTCTTGAGGATATGTTGAGGGCGTGTGTGATCAACTTTAAGGGTAATTGGGATGATCACTTACCTCTCATTGAGTTTGCTTACAACAATAGTTATCAATTTAGCATCCAGATGGCTCCCTATGAGGCTCTTTATGGGAGAAGATGTAGATCTCCTATTGGATGGTTTGAGGTTGGTGAGGCTAGGTTGATAGGACCAGACTTGGTTCATCAAGCTATGGAGAAAGTGAAGACTATTCAAGGAAGGTTGAAAATAGCGAAGAGTCGTCAGAAATCTTATACTGATGTTAGGAGAAGAGACTTAGAGTTTGAGGTAGATGATTGGGTTTACTTGAAGGTGTCACCCATGAAGGGTGTTATGAGATTTGGTAAGAAGGGGGAACTCAGTCTCCGGTATATTGGTCCTTACAGAATATCAAAGAGGATTGGAAATGTAGCATATGAGTTGGAGCTACCATTAGAATTAGCAGCAGTCCATACGGTATTCCACATTTCAATGTTGAAGAAGTGTATGGGCGATCCTTCGCTTATTATACTGACTGAAGACACTGGTATTAAAGATAGCTTATCTTATGAGGA
This sequence comes from Solanum etuberosum, assembly GCA_029582245.1. Classification (NCBI taxonomy): domain Eukaryota; kingdom Viridiplantae; phylum Streptophyta; class Magnoliopsida; order Solanales; family Solanaceae; genus Solanum; species Solanum etuberosum. The sequence continues at coordinate 20,972 of JAJONR010003680.1, read as the reverse complement.
GATTCCCGTTTAGATTCTTGATCTTCAGGTTCGCAAGTTGAGAACCAAGGAGGTAGCATCAATAAAGGTCTTATGGAGGAATCAGTTTGATGAGGAAGCTACTTGAGAGGCTGAGGAGGATATGAAGAAGAGATATCCACATCTCTTTGAGCCCGGAGAAATTCCCAATGAAGGTACTAATTCTTTTCTTAGTACTTTTTAAGTTGAAATGTTGTGTTAAGTTGCATGTTGAGTGTTTGAGTTGGGTGATAGATGCTTCCACCCTTAGTTTTACTTTAGAGTGATCTCATTCGATGACGAATGTTCCCAAGGGGGAGATATTGTAACATCCCGCCTTAGAAAAAACTAAAAATAGAAAGAACTAAATTGGAAATAGAAAAAAAATCTAAAATTTTGTAAATTATGCATAAGTTATGAGTTTTGAATCAACTTCAAACGACCATAACTTTCAGTACAGGATGATTTAGGTAGCTCATAAGATATAAAATGAAAGGTCTTGGAATCCTCTTTCCAATGCCACCGAGTTTGCTAATTTTCGAGCTCGTATGAGGGAGATATGCCTGTTTGAAGTCAGGCTGTCCAATTAAAAAAAGTTACCCGAAAATATGAGTGGTATTTTGGTCTTTTCCTTACCCCGTCAGCTTAAAACAAATTATGGTAATATTTAGGGGTCTAAACTGATTTGGTTCAGTTCTCACAATCCTAATTTACACTTAGGGTTTTAGAAGAAATTTCAAGAAGAGAAAAGAGGAGAAAAAAAGGAAAAGTTTCAAGGCGTTTGTCGAGATTTCTTGCGAATCGAGGATTGTTTCGCCAAGGGTTTGATCCCTAAGATGTATGTGAGTTCTCATAGTATTGGGTTCGTTCACCCACACGCCAATCATTCTATTTAATGCATTTTCGTTCTCAAAGTTGAAGGATTTGAGTTCTTGATGAGTTTTCTTGAAAAATCATTTGTAATCTTGATTGTTTGGGGTTTTGATGAGTTCTTGTGATGAGGATCTTGTGTTTCAGTATTGTTCTTGAATAGTTTAGAGAGGATTTCGTTGTAAATATGTTGGGTCTAAGAAACCAAAAGAGTTTGAGGGAAATAGTTGGATTTTAGAGGAGTTAGAGCATGAAAAAAGAACAAGAAAATTCGTCGGTTTCTGGGCAGGGGCATGGGGAGCCGCGCCACTCAGTGCACCCCAAATAGTTTTCTGTAGGTAGGGCCCTGGGGAGCCGCGCCACTCAGTGCGCCCTAACCCATCTTCAGTAGTTCAGTGGCTGGCGCCCCATGCCACTCAATGCGCCAAGGTCGCCAGGTCCCCTACCCTTCCGTCCTTCTTTCCCTGTACGTTCCCTCGAATCGTACCTATATTTTCTACTCGATTATAAATACTCTAAACTACTTCTAAACATCTAGAAATTATTAATAACATGAATCATAACCTATAATTCATAATTCAAATTCAAGGTAGACTTAAGAGTCAAGTCTTGAGAGTTCTTCGAGTCATTTTAAGAAGTCTTTTACAAATTATTTTAAAACTTGTTTTAAGGACTTGAGAACTGAGTTGAGGAAGAGTAGAGTTGACTTCATTATATTTAAAATGATATATGAGAACTAAGTATTCCCAAGAGTAAATGTTTTTACATTTAAGATGAGAGGAAACACCGATTTCCAAAAGAGTTCATGAGCAGTTTTGAGTACTATCTCTTTTAAGAGAAATATTTTGAGTAATAATCTCAAAGTTGAGGAAAAGGAAATGTTTTCTTTAAAACATATAAGCTAAGTTATAAATTGGGAGTAGTATTGAGCACCGATATGGGAGAGAGTTCTAACAACTCACATCCTCCATAAACCATGTAGCCAATGTGGATAGAAATGGTCATACTTTTTAGATAATTCCTTATTGCTTTTTAAGCATAGCTTAGTGGATCCACTTAGTTGAGGAATTATATGCCCCGACAAGGTATATGACAGTTCTGGCAGCGTGGGCAAGACGATGTATCATCACAAAGCTCATAGTGATGGTTGTCAGTTAGAGAATCTCTCGAACAGAGTTTATTTTATATTTTTCATACAAACTGAGTTATATTGTATTTTCAAATACATTGAGTTGTTATCTACAGTTTTAAATATTTTCTTTGTATCGCATTATTGTTATTGCTTATATTGAATTGAGTTGAGGTTGAGTTGAGTTGAGATGAGGGAAGTTGTTTCTTCAATTCCAGTTCAAGCTTATGTCATGTTTTAGATTTCCCCTCAGATGCTCGTACATTCAATGTACTGACACCATTTTTCCTGCACGTTTTATGATGCAGATATAGGTAACCAGGATCATCAACCAGCGCTTCGTTGATCCAGTCGAGTTCCAGAGTTGTTTGGTGAGCCTCCTTGCTTCCTGAGGATCTCTTATTTATCTTCAGTTATTTCAGTTTGTTAGGATGATCGGGGGTCTTGTCCCGACATCCCTCATAGTATTAGAGGCTTCATAGATAGATAGATAGTAGTTCATGAGTCTTTTCATTTTCTGATGTTAATGTTCTAGACTTGAGTTGCCTCTTTGGCTAGTGAATGTTATTTTATTTCTAAAATATTCTGAGATTATCTTTTGAGACAGTTGAATAAAGTTTACTTTTAGTTCATATGTTTTTGAGTAAGTCTTCCGCTGAGAGTTGAGCCAGGCCAAGGGTTTGCTTGGGGTCAACAATGGTTCTCGAGTGCCAGTCGCGCCCAGGGTGTAGGCTCGGGGCATGACAGTATATCTGTTAGGATAATGATCACTTTTAATTTTTTATCTTAATTGCGATCTATAATCTTTTATTTTTCTGTTGGAACGTGTTGTTAATTTGGGTATGGGCGAATCCGCATAGCTTTGCAAAGACTTTTCCCTGCTCCATCCAGTGTCGCATAGCATAATTTTTTTATCATGTCCCGCATAGTTTGAACATTCTTCCTATTATAACCTTATATAGTGACAAAACCATTTTTATTTTCATAAATTCATGAAAAAAGTAAATTGGTTCAATTCATAATAGTATAAAAATTTCAAGAACGAGTATGTAAAAAATTTCATTGGCTACTACAAAATGTAACAATACATTTCAAAAACAACAGAAAAGAAAGAGAAATGGGCTCGAGATATCTATTTAACGACAAATTTGAAGATTCACTTCTTATCAGATATCTGGAAAAGAAATAGTAAGAATAATTGTAAACGTTAAATTTTAGGCCAAAGGCCTAAAATCATTTTCTTATGATTAGTATTTCTATACACTTTGTACGACTTTTTTTTTTTAAAATTGAATTTGGACCTGTGGTACGATTTTATAAAGCAAATCTAATGGACTCAAGATGAGCCCATTATACAAAAAAGGAAACAAATATATACAAAAGAGGGTCCAAACATGACCACTCTTCAGGTGAAAAAAGACATAACCCTAGAATATAGGGATTCTAAAAAATGAGCCTCAGCTTCTCCTTCCTCTTTCATCTCTAAGCTCTGCCGTTGAAGATGTTGCCAGGGCCTTCCATCATGAGCTTCAATCTCCTTCAATTTTGGGTCATCAACGTTCTCCATCTCAGAGAGGAGTATTGGTATTGATCGACTATCAAAGGTATCCATTTTTCCTCTTTCTCCATAATTGTGAGTGCGCAGTTCATGTAACAGCTCCTCTTTCCCCTCCTTTGTCATTAATCGGCTTCCCTTCCTCCCCCGTAGTTGAGGCAAAGAAAGAGAAATCCAAGTTTCCTTCTTGTAGTTCTCCTCACTGTGCACAAGGACTTCCATGCCAATCTGGTTCCATGAATCTCATTTTTGTTGGTGACCGCATTGTTTTTGTTGGCTGTTATAGCTCAGGCTAGTTAGTTCTTGCGTAGCTATTTTGCCAACGGTCTGACCACAAACTTAGTTTGTAAATGTAATAAATATGTGAACTTGTGATCCTTCTTCTGCTTATCATGTTGGTGAATGTTTTATCCTCTTTGTTCTGATTCTAATTATAGGTGTATGTTGTTTGTCCATGTTTAGAATCTTTCTTGCCCTGCTTAGTATATTATGAAAACTGTCATAGTGTTGTTTCTCCTCTTGATTTATAGCTAAGTTAGCAATGTAATCAGCTAATTGGTTAGCTTCTATGAAAATATGCATCACCTGAATATGTATGTTAGCCATAATTTCCCGTATCTCCTATATTTTCTCGGTTAAGCTCTATGGTATCTTACAATCCCTCATAATCATATTCTTAAGGCTCAAAGAGTCAGTATCTAAGATGATGTTATTGATGCCTTGTCTTTTGCAATATTTTAATGCATTCCACATAACTATTATTTCTGCTTCCATGTTTGTAGTTATACCAGTACTCCGCGCCTCAGCATATAATAGATCCCCTGTACTATTTCTTAGACAGAAACCATATGAACTCTCCCCTGGGCTGCCTTTGCTTGCCCTATCTGTATTGCACTTGACCCATCCTTCATCTGGTGCCTCCCACTTTACAATATGAAAGTAAAGATTAGGTTTATAATTTTGAAGCATATCAAACATTCCAGCCCAGTGATAAGGAACATTTCTTAGCCAAGGATATTTGGCTCTAATCAGCTGATGTACTATCAATTGTTATTGTGAGTACATTTTGTTGAAAAAAATTTCCTTGTCATGTCTCTTCGCATTCCTTCTTTTCCAGAGTTCCCACATGACAATAGCTGGAATGGCCTTCATTATGTGTTGTACTTTAGGATTTCCATCATATTCCCACCATTGAAAAATTAATTGATGTAACTGTTGTCCTCCAATAATAATACATGCACAGGAAGCAAACTGCTTCTATAGCCTTTGAGCTATGGGAGTTGTTAGTAGTAAATGTGTCATGGTTTCCGTTTCCCCACTATCACAACAGTAACATTTAGAGACTATATTCATCCTCATTCTTTTCAGGTTGTCATCAGTGGCAATTCTTTTCTTCCAAACTCTCCATAGGAAGAAGAAAATCTTAAAAGCCAAGCACTTTAACAATATACAATTATTCCACTCTATTTTGTCTCTTTTATGTCGTACTAAGTGATAAGTAGATTTGACAGTGAATTCACCTGTCGAGTTTCCCATCCACCAAGCCTGATCCAGAGTTTCAGTCATACCAGGCTTGATGCTTTCAACAATATACTAATAAATTCTCTCAATTTATCTATATTCCATATGCCATTCTCAAAGAATTATTTTACCTTAATCTCCTCTGGAAGATTCCCCTTCTGTAAAGTATAGAGCGTCTTGTTTAGTCCAGTTATCAAACCAAAAACTGGAATTTCCAGCCTTTACTTTCCACTAAATCTCATGTTCGGTTTCATCCCTCATAGCCACCATTTTATTCCATACAAGAGATGCTCCAGCACACTTTGCCACGGTAGGATGTAGTTTCTTGCAGTACTTGTTTCCCATGTATATGCTCCATAAGGATGATATGGATACCCTGAAATTCCACCAGAGTTTTGCAAATAGAGCATTATTAACTTCATGAAGGGACCTAAATCCCAAACCTCCTTCCTCTTTTGGTAAGCACATATCATCCCATGCAACCCAGTGCTTTCCTTTCAGACTACTAGAACTGCCCCAAAAAAACTTTGCAAAATTTTTGTGGATCTGGTCTATCACGCTCTTGAGAGGATTTATTGTTGAAAGTAAGTACACCGGAAGAGATTGAAGGACATGCCAGATTAGGGTGTACTTACCTCCAAAAGAGAGAAACCTATTCTGCCATAGTAAGATTCTTCCTGCAATTTTCCTTATCAAATCCTCAAAGTAGCTCTTGTTCTTCCTTCCATAAAAAACTGGACATCCTAGATTGGTGATAGGAAAATTTCCTTGCCTTATCCCGGTCAGTCTTCTCAACTTTATTGCAACTATTAACGACGTTTTATCATGTAAATAAAAGGAGCTCTTTGCTTTGTTTACCATTTGACCCGAAATCCTTACATATTCTCTCAATACCACCATTATTTTTACCATTAATGTTCTGTCCCCTGAGCAGAATAAAATAGTATCATCCGCATAGGATAAGTGGTTTATTTCTGGGCTCCACTTGAGCATGCCATACCCCTTAAAGTTTCTATCCTTGTGGAAACTGTTCAGACCTCTAGCCAACACCTCCACTGCTATAATGAATAGAGTAGGGGATAGTGGATCACCATGTTTAAGCCCCTGGAAGAAAAAAGAAACCATTGGATTGCCCGTTGATCAGAACAGAACAGTTGTTAGAAACCGATCTTCAAGCCATGTCTATGATGATCTCTGAAAATCCAAACTTTCTAAGGACCTTCGTTAGAAATTCCCAAGACACTCTGTCATATGCTTTAGCCATATCCAACTTCACCACTACGTTAATATTTTGATTTCTTTTATCTATATCCCTGATTATTTCTTGAGCCAATAACACTTTTTCAGTGATGCTTCTGCCCTTCATGAAACCTGATTGGGTTGGGGAGATTATCTTTGGAAGCACTTCTACCATTCTATCATGTACCATCCTTGAGATTACTTTATTGATGAAACAACTATGACTTATGGGTAGAAGATTTGAAAAGGTCTTGACCTCCTCTTTCTTGGGGAGTAAAACTAGATTAGTATGTGCGATGAATTTGGGTAGCTCCTGCCCACAAAAGAAAGCTCTTACTAGTTTGGTAATATCTTCCCCAATGACTTCCCAGCAACTCTGAAAAAATAGGCTTGGAAAACCATCTGGTCCACACGCACTGTCTCCATTTAACTCATAGACTACCCTTTTTACTTCATCATGCGAAGGTAGCTTAACCATCTCCTCGTTTTCACCTTCTGTGATCGAACTAGGAATATGGTTTATCATTGAAAAATCATGGATGTCGCCTTCTTTCATAAACTGCTTCGTAAAAAAGGATAGCAATCTGCTAAAAAATATTGCCAAAAACCTCTTTACTCCATGTCACCAAAGCTCTCTTCACTTTCTTCAGTTTGGTTTGAAACTCCATAAACGGACTGCCCACGAAATCAATAGCCCAATTATGTTGTACTATACTCTTGAATTGCTGATGCTTAGTCCAAAAATTTAAAAATCTAAACTGTTTGATCACCGGCTCCATGGTTGTCTTCTTGAAATCACATGAAAAGGGACATGATCAGATCCCTGTCTAATAAGATGATGAACTTTTGTGGACGGGAATGTTGCCAAGAACTCATGATTCACCAGGATCCTGTCCAATCTTTTTAATATGCAGACATCTTCAATTCATCCATTCCACCACGTATATTTGCTCCCACTAAAGGTTACCTCAGACAAGGCACAACTATTTATACAATGAGCGAAATACATTGCTTCATGTTGGGTAAAAACTAAACCACCTAATTTTTCCTCCTTTAAAATTACATTAAAATCGCCACCCACTATCCATGGAACATGAACATCTTCAGCAATGTTAGCTAACTCTTCCCATAATTCCAATCTTTCCACCGAACTACATCTGGCATATACTGAGGAAATAATGTAGAAAAAATTATTATTACAGAACTTCAAGGTTAACTATTGAATTGAATCCAGCATGACAGTGCCCTCCCAATCATCTCTCCAGAAAATCCAAATTTTCCCAGAACAATCTTCCAGGGCCTTATCGAATCCCAATTTATTTTAAAAATGTTCTAACTCTGATGGGTCCTGAAAAGGCTCCATTAAAGCTATGAATGAGTAATGATGTCTCTTGTTTAGGTCCATTAACCTCCCAAAAGAATTTTGGGTGTTAACCGATCTAATATTCCAAAAAATGACCTTTTCAATCATTGATCACTACTGAAGGATCGGTCCTTACTGCTTCTTATTTTGACTTGGAGAGGAATGGTGGGTCGTCCTCTCTTTGCCTTTAAGTTATTCATGTGTCTAGGCGATAGATCTCCTGCCTTACTAAATTGTTGTATGTTGTAATCCAAATCATCTTCCTCCTCCCTATCCTTCATGTGAATTATTTATTCCTCCAATTTATCAATTAAATCAGGAGCCTCCTTAAAAGGCAATTCATCTACGTTCACCACCGACAGTCTTTCATTCTCCTTGCTCTCCACTACTGTTGTTTGTTGCCTTTGTGAAGTGTCACCCTTTGCTTGTGTACCATCATGCTCCACACTGCGAAAGTTCACTCCCACTTTGCCTGATGTTTCCATTGATCTTGTCCTCTTTTCAGCGGTATGCGTGTTACTGCCTTTCTCTTTGTTGATGTAACTTCTTTGTATTCCAAGTGTTGAAATTTGTTTCTCAAATGATCTCTCTACCCAACCCTTTGAGGTTTCTTTTCGATCCTCTTTCCTGTCCCCTTTCTCTTCTACCTCTACATCTACTCCACAATCCTTTTCTGTTGTTTCCAGTGCTTCAAATTGGTTAACTATTAGGACTTGTACCCTGGCCCAAACTTGTTCAGGTTGTTTCTTCCATCCTTTCTTTTTATTTCTTTTTTCCAAAATCCATTCCTTTTTGTCCTGATTGAGGTTTTCTCCCCCTTCATTGTTACCCTTCACCATTTCATTTAGTGTTTCTTCCTTATGTCCATCTCCAACTTTTGCCTTTTGTTCTTCCTTTCTCCTTTGTTGGATATAATTCTGGGTGTTTCACGTAACACTATTGTTCGCCATGCCCTTGTATCATGCAAGTCTTACAATACTTTGGGACATAATCATATTTGATTTTCACCACTTCTCCATTGCCTCTCCATTAGATCGCCTCATGCCTATCTTTATTCGTTTGGGGAAATCCCTTAACAGATCCACCTCTATTTTCACTCTTGCACAACTAGGTCTTGTCTGGTTCCTTATCGCCATGTCTACCTGTAGAGGTTCTCCAACGGCTGCTTCTAGGGAAAAAATGGCTTCCTTCCCAAAGAAATTTGGAGGAAGTGAAGGGAAAGAAATCCACGCGATCGCTGTAGTCGTCTCTTCTTCTAGATTGAACATTGGATCCCACTTCAAGGTTCTCATAGAGAAGGACCAGTTCCTCTGTGTAATATATAAGGCAGGCTTTGATAATAAATTCACATAATCTTCTAATAATGTCGCATGTATCAGTATATGCATGTTGCTTAATAGCCCAATCTTGCATTCTCCTTTCAGTTCGCATTGCTTCGGGATCAACTTTCTCAACTCCTGTATGTCTGGCCATCCATAGGAAAACTTTCCAATGACTGTAAATTCAAGGTTCTCATTGATTATCATCTGTTCTAACTCTTCTTGCTCCCATATAATGATCGGCTCTCCATGAAGATAGGTTATTGGTTTCAGCTGATTTGGCTTAGAGTTTGAATTTGTGGGCTTTAAAGAGCTTGCATATGAAGGTTTATTAGGTATATTGGGCTGAACAACCTCTATTGAGTGTTCGCCAGCATCCATGGTGGTCATAACCACTGGAGAAAGAACAATTGTTTTGAAGGCGGCGGCAGGGTTTTCTAGCTTTTGTACGATTGACGATTTTGTTTATCAATTTTTATTTTTATTTTTATTTTATTTGAATTAGAGGAATCTCCAATTGAGACTATTTCATTCAAGTAAATTCTTTATTTTTTGAATTTTACCTTTTTCTCTACCAAAATTACATGGAAAGGGGATTAGATTAATTTATGAAAATTCGTAAAAATAAATTCTGAAATTTTGTTGGACACTTCCTTAAGGAAGGTTCAAACATTTTTCACTTCTAAAATATAACATCACGTGTTTAGTTTAAGCCAGAGGCGAACTCAGAATTTGAAGATAGATGACACCACTAAGAGTGGCTCAAGGGTAAGGCTTGGAGTGGCTAAAGGGTAAGTTAGCAAAGCGCCCTGCTTAGGCCTCCAAAATTTTGAGGCCCCAATAATTTTGGCTTTAAGGGTAAGGTTAGCAAGATACATCTTTCTTCCTACTATACTCTAACCATCTAGAATATGAACCCTTAAACCATGCCTTACAAAATCGGTGCAATTTTTGTTCCGAATCTAATTTGAGGATATTCATTATCATTAATATCCAGTTGACAAGACCCACATTGAATATAGTGTCTTCTCACTTCATTTCGTATTCTAGAGCTATATTTATCAATGGATATTATTTCTCCTGGATCTGGTTTAAGTGATTGCAAATCAAACTCATCTATAAAACGCGAAGAATTGTCTCTAAAATAACACTTGCTTGAGAAGAATTATGTTTCGTCAAAAATCTATCCATTTCAAATCACAAGAATCAACAACAAATTCTTACAAAAAAAATACGCTTATAAAGAAGAACTTACCAATTTATGTGAGATAATGAGAGTAGGACTTCAATTATGTAGTGAAGAATACTTGTAAGTTGTAGATTTTCTAGCCGTCTTATATTTTGTTTAGAATTGTGTTAGGGCTTTCATTTGTTTTTTAATTTCAATTAAGAAAAGAATGGGGCCAGATGAGATGGCAAAAAAAAGGTGGTTAAGAAAGGGGTGGGGCCGATGAGGTGGAGAAAATGACTTTTAAGAAAAAACCATTTTTAAATTTAATGTTTTGAAAAATGTGTTAGATGATAAATAATATTTAATTGCAAGGATAAAATAGACACAAAAGGTAAATTATCTCTTTATTTTCTAAATTGGACAAGTATTGTTAGACAACTATTTTTAGTATAGTGGACAACTATTGTTGGATAGAGGAAGTACTTGTCATTTCATAAAATTAATACATAAATAACATTATTCCTCCTATGTTACTCTTGAGAGTTAGCCTTGAACGTATGAATTTGACCAACATAGAAAAATTAAATGATTAATTCATATTCATTGGTCAACTTAATTAATCAATATAAATTAATTTATGTTTATTTTGTTGAAAACTTGACTTCAAGAGAACACTAAACAAGGGTACAATGGTAAACTTATCTAGTTTCTTAAGAGACGTGAAATCTAAATAGTGATAAAAGGTGTAATACATAAAAATTTGCTCTTTAACTTTGCTTTAGCTGACATTTATGCTCTCTAACATTGGATGTGCACAAGGAGACACTTTAGCTAATTCAATTCTTAATGACATACTCTCGTAATAACACTATTTGTTTTTGAAAATTAAAAAAATGGGGTGAGGTGGGTGGATTGGGTGGGTAGGGGGCGAAAAAATATATTTTGTTTTTTGAAATTCTAAATTTTTTTATAATTTTTTTTTTGTTTGGGTAGGGGCGAGTGTCGTGGGGGTGGGGTGGGCAAGAACATATTTTTTTTAAAAAAAGTAATTTCTTTTTTAATTTTATTTTTGGGAGGGGGGAGGTGGGAGGTGGGAGGTGGGGTGGAGGTACCGGGTAAAAAAAAATATTTTTTTAGGGAAAAAAGATAAATATACCCCCGAACTATCGTAAATGATACACAAATACCCTTTGTCATACTTTTCCGACATTGGTATCCCTTCCACCCAAAAATCAGAGCATATTTTCCCTTCACTCTAACGGAAGAATAATTAGGGAACACGTGGCGCAATCCTACGGCTCAATCCAATTTGACCAATTAATTAACCCAAAATTTAAATACCCGCCCAACGACCCGTTTAACTGTCACGACCCAGACCGTCATGATTGGCACCCACACTAACCCTCCGGTGGGAGAACCATTACTACTAACCAACGAACCCCAAAACTAAACATTTAAAGATACGGAAGCAGGTTTAAATGCAGAAATAAAGTGGAGTTACCATAAACTCCGGAAGTCTAACAAAACAATTACTAAACATTGCGGAAAACGCCCCTAGAGTTTGAAAGTCAATGTACCAAAACATCTAAAGTTCAACAAGTCTAAGAAAATGGGTGCAACCCAAACTAAACATAGGAATATCTAATGTACTAGTCTAAGTCCGAATAGAAATGGACTAAACATAACGAGAACCCATGGCAGCCTGGAAGAACTGGATCACCCTTGAATTCGATGCCGATGACTAATCTCCTAAACGAGGTCTTTTAGTAGCCGCCTGAAGATGCCCTGTACTCAACAAAGAAAGAACAAGTGCAGTATCAGTACACAACCACAGTGTACTGGTAGGATCACGCGGCTATTCCACTAAGTGAAACATACATAAGCAGTTACAACAATGTAAACACGCATATACCGAAACATACAATATCAGTTATCATTTCAGGAGCAATGTACAATTTCGCATTCTCAGTAATACGCATATATAACAAGTCAATGGTCCTCTCATAGAACCCATACCCAAACTGTTAGTGTGTCGGATCGTGACACCCGATCCAAGTTAGTGTGTCGGATCGTGACACCCGTTCCAATATATATATATCGGTACGTGACATCCGATCCCAGTTAGTGTGTCGGAACGTGACATCCGATCTATTCAACATGCCACAATCACAATCACAATGTACATTCTCATAATCATACAATCAAGTGTTGATTCATGGCATACAATCATTCATTCATACTCATTTACAATAGGTGTGATCAATATTGCAACATTCGCATACATACCTGCATTACAATGAAGCAATTACTAACATACATCACACAAACATGAAATCACAACCATCACCTACCTCGAAAAGCTTGAATCCTCCTAAGAAACTTGATTCTTTCCTTTTCGGATTCTTTCCGCCCGTTCTTGGTCTACAAACAATCAATATAACGCGAGAATCAATAATTAAGGTCTAATTTACCCGGATTATAACTAATCCAATAACCCAAGACCAAACCCATGATCCCAATATCCAAATTAGGGCTTTTTCCACCATAATTCCCAGATCAAAACCTTCCCCCAATAATAATTACCCAAGAAATTAAGTTCTACGGATTGAAATACGGATTAGGGGAGTAAAATTCTTACCTTTAGTGCTAGAAGAGGTGGAAAACTATACTTGCCCTGAGTCATTCCTTAGCTCTCAAGAACGAAACTTGTAGAATAATAACGTTTTTGGGGTTTATTTCAGACTTAAGTCGCGTCTGTCCCGCTGTGGCGAACCTCATCCCGCTACAGCGGCCCCGCCCTGGTGGGTATAATCCCGCCTTGGAGGCTTGCACGGAGACAGAGAGTTAAATTCAGAGTTTCAAACCCCCATTTCATAACACACGTTCAACCCATGACACTCAGAAAATATCCGTTCACGCTAAGATCAGTTTCGGGAGTTCTACTCGCCTGAATTCGATTCCGTAAAGTCGTACGGGTTCCTTAACATATTAGCTATCTACTCATGTGATCAAATTAATAATTAGATCTCTCATTCGTTACCAGATTTTCCTAGACCTTACTGACTCTGATTTCATCCAAATTTGGACTAGGTTAGGAAATTCCAAGTTACTACCAAAAAGTTTTCTGACCCCAATTTTTTCCCCATTGGCTTTTCCCTAACGATGGAATCAAGTCGTTACATTAACCCACCCATTACTCACAATAATACTAACCCATCTAAAAATCTAAAATTTTGGCTTAATTCTTCATTTCTTCATACAAATCTGTTACTATTCAATGAAAATGATAAAGCACAAGTCATACTCCTAAAACAAACAAATCTTAACAATGGAAAACGAGTAAAAACTGCAAATAGAAGGGGAAGGGGAAGAAGAAATATGAAAAACCCATGAAGAAAAAGTGTGGATTTGATATCATCACTAGAGAAATGTAAAAGCAATTTACAGATTCAAACACCCAATTCAGATTAATTTCTTCGTTTCTTCGCTTTCTTTGCTGGAGACTTAATAGTTTTCGGCTTCTTCACAACTTTCTTCGCCGGAGTTTTCTTCACTTTAGCAACTGCATCTTTCTTCACCGGAGTTTTCTTTGCTTTAGCCGGAGCAATAACTGTCTTCTTTGCTTTCTTTGTTGGTGTTGTTGCTGCTGCGGGTTTGGCTTTCTTCACTACAACCTTCTTCTTTGGGGTTTGTTGCTTTCGGTTTTGTGGCAGCAACGGCGGTGGAGGAGAAGGTGGATTTCTTCTTTGTTGCCGATGCCGGTGCCTTCTTTGGCTTCACAATGGCGGCGGGTTTCACAACAAGCTTGAAACCCTAAAAAGAAAGATCTTTTTATGTTTTTGGATAGGTTAGTATTAGTGTGAGTAATGGGTGTATCATGTGGGTTAAACGGGTCATTGGGCGGGTATTTAAATTTTGGGTTAATTAATTTGATCAAATTGGGTTGAGCCGTAGGATTGCGCTGCATGTCTCTAATTATTCTTCCGTTAGAGTGAAGGGCAAATATGCTCTGATTTTTGGACGGAAGGAATACCAATGTCCAAAAGTATGACGGATGGTATTTTTACGATAGTTCGAGGGTATATTTGTCTTTCTTTTCCCTTTTTTATGATTATTTTTTAATATTAGGGGTTGGGTTGGGTTGATGTATTAACAGTTTTGCTTTGATTTAATATTTTTGAGTTTAGGAGATTAAAGTGGGTTACAATCATTTTATTCAAATCATATTTGACCAAATTCATATTTACCCATATTTTATATGAATGATTGTGATCCAATCTATTTTAACTCAATTCATCAAAATTTGATCTAATTCATCCATTTGCTACTCCTAATTACCTCTAAGCGGTATCATCATTGAGCAGAAAAAGAAGAGATAGCCTACCTTAACAAAAAAAAAAGAGAGAGAGAAGAGGGGTGGGGAGAGATTACCTAATTATTTTAAAGTATAGTAAAATTTAATAAATATAATAGCTAATTATGTAATTTTTTCTTAAAGATACTACTTTTTTTAAATGAAGAAAGTATAGTCATCTTCAATGTTATTTTAAAAATATTAAATTTTAAAAATTATAATTAAAGGAAAATTTTGAAAAGTAAAAAGATAAACGAAGGGGTCTGGTCTTAATAGATACTCATTCTATTTCATATTAGTTGATCACTTTTTATTTTGTATTATGCTTAAAAACTCATAAATAAAAAACTAATTTTACTAATTCACTTTTTAAAATATTTTTTGAAATTTTATAAATAAATACAAACACTTTAAAAATATTAATTATAAAAATAATATAAAAATTAAATTAATACTTTTTTAATTTAGTAAGAAGATATTGAGAACTATTTGGACCGATGGAGTAGAGAAGTTCATGAATTTTATCACTTTGGGATCTGAAGGCACTAAAATTCATGGGTCACGTAATCCATTTCTCTTTTTTCAATGAATAATAGCAGACATCACTAACCATATCACATGCATATTAGTGCAATATCTTTGGATATTCTCATTTTATTTTATTTTATTCCTATTGATTTGACCTTTTTTTAAGAAAAATATTTATTAATTTTTATTTTATTAATTAATTTTTAAAATTTTAAATTCAATTACTTTTTTATATAGTTATTTATTACTATGAATACTATTAGAAAATAAATATTTTCTCTATTTTGATATATATATATATATATAATGTTGAATTTTCTTAAACAATGCATTTTCTTTTGATTAATCTAAAAAAGGATGATATATTTTTTATTTAATAAATATTTAATTATAATATTAACATTTTATTCATGTTAGCACTTATTTGATATTTTTTTTTTTAGGATAATTTAGAATATTGCAAAGCTTTCCCATATACTTTAAACTGCATGCTCAATCAAACTAGATCACATAAATTGATATAAATAAAATAATATATTTATTTAATTTATTAAAATAAGTAAATAAATATATTTTTAATAGAAAGATAAAGTAAAATAAAAGGGAGGAAATACTAAAATTTATAGATTCTAAAATTAACAAAGCTATATATAGTTTGTTTTTAGTGTTTGGATTACAATTGTATATTTATAGAATATAGAACTAAATACTAATGTACACCATCGTCATTCACCTTAATTTACGTGGTTTTTTCAACCTAATATTTTAAACTTAAAATCAAAATTTAAAAATTATATAGTAAGTAATTCTCATTATTGTTAATAAGATCAAAAGATAAATTTCAAAATGTTATAATTTAAGTTTCAAGAAGCGAAAAGTATCATGAAAATTGAAAAAAACAGTATATATTTCTTTATAAAACTACAAATATATATTTCTTAATACAACTAAAAAGTTAAAAGAAAAAATATTACGAACATTCTACCAACTACAACCTTTTCCTTTATTTATGTTATTTTTATACACACTACCAAATGACTTCTGAGACGATACTCTGAAATACTAGATATTGGAAAGCTATTTATATTGTTCATCTATTTGTCATTTTCTTGGATATTTGCCTCCATGACGACATCTTCATTATCGTTATCATTATCATTATCGTCATCTTTAGGAATGAGATTCAATCTCAACCGTCCTTGTTGACGAGAAGTAACGATGATTGATGATGGAATATCCATTTTCACCTCATTAAGCTCTAATCTTTCATCTTTTCTAGTTGGCTTTAGGGAGAAAATAGGTTTTCCATCTTGGTTTAACGATGATAATGGTGGTGGAAATGATTTGTTTTCTTTTTTCTTGACACTAATTGTTTTGTTACAACTAGGGAAGGATTTAACACCATGATCATTTAGATTTTGAATATTCTGATTATCATCATATATTGTTCTCTCATCAAAGCTCTCTAACCCTAAACTCTCTGTACAAGACATTATTATATAGGCTAAATGCTCTCTAGTATCTTCTCTTGCAATTTTTGACACTTTTTTTTGTACAAGCTTATAAGCATTAGGATATAACCAAGTATGTAGAAGAATTAGTTATATATATATATATATTCCGTTTCAATTTGTTTGTCTGATTTCGACTTGATACGAAATTTAAGAAAATAATTACTCCCTCCGTCCCATTTTATGTGACATTTTTCGGATTTTGAGATTCAAACAAGTCTAATTTTACCGTAAAATTTTCATAGATCTTGTAAATATTTTGAATTAGCAATTATTGTGACTTATAATACTTTTTACATAGTTTACAAATATATAAATTTCATTTCAAAAAATTTGAAGATTCCACGTGCAAATTACCGGTCAAACTTAAACTGTTTGACTCTCGAAAAGCAAAAAGTTTTACATAAATTGGGACATAGAGAGTTCTTTTTTTTTGAGTTTTGTGGTTGAACATATCAGAATATCCTTTAATCTTGTGGTGTAAAATTAAACATGTCATGTGAAAGGTTAAAATTAAAGAGTTATAAAAAAAAGACGCATTCTTTTTTTAAAACGAATTAAAAAGGAAAGTAAAACAAATAAATTTAAATGAAAAGAATATACGCTAATTTCCGGGGTATATTATACACGATTACGTATATATAACAACATATTCTTAAAAAACAAAAATTGTTTTGATGGATTTGTTCGAGAAGTGACCAGAGTTATTACGGATTTATGCTTAGGAAAGGACTACACTGGGTATGTTATTATTCAAGCTGAGGGATTCATGTCCCCACTCTCTTCATTAGCTTTAATATTTATTTTTTAAAATTATATAATAACATTATATACCGTGTAATTTTATGGGTAAAATTTGAAAAGAATAGATTATAAATAGATCTTATCTCTATCTCCTAAAAAGTATAAATTCTATTTATGAAAGACCCTCAGCTCAAATAACATTTTTTAAACGGTGATTCTGTTAATTATTTAACATCTATTTGGCTAAAGAAGGAAGATGGCACATATGAAAATAATGGAAAGTTTAATATGCTTAGTTATTTATTGGGAGTTTTGGCTCCCAATAACCTAGAAGTCATCAATGATAAATGGGATATTGGCAAAAATACCAATGACATTTTCTTATATTGAAATATAGTGTGGCCTGGAGGTTAAGAATGAAAATCATGAGATATCAAGATCAGATTTGCAGAGCAAATAAACTTTGGTACTTATTTTAAAATTTAGTAGATTAAGTTATCTTATATATGTGTTGATAAAAGTAATAAGACACTTAATTAAATAATTGAGATACCACACAAAATATTCTTATTTCATCATATTTTTATGTGATTGCAATTTATTTTTCATCACTTTAAAATTCGTTGCAAACAGAGCTATCTTATATATGTTTTGATAAAAGTAATAAGACAATTAAATAACTGAGATATATGCAAAATGATTAAGACATCACAAAGAGAAAATGCTAAAGCTACAAACATTATTATTTTTTGTTTTTTCATCAAGTGTCCAGTATCCACATTGGGGTCTGACTAAATCCGGATTTGCGTCGAGAAGTCCCATATTCGGGGTAAAACGCTCCCTAGCAAAAGTAATTCGAACTTGAAATCTCTGGATAAAGATGAAAGAGTACTTACTACTCCGCTACAATCTTGTTGGTAAAGCTATAAACATTATCCTAATTGAAGGGAGGCCATCTTTAACAGCCTACTTAGTTGCCTAAAACAAACACAGAGAAAAACCAACAAAATAAGGGCCAGACAAAAGTAGCTTGAAGGACCCATAACTTTCACAAATTTATCACTCAAGAAAAGGGGGAGAAGATAATGAGGATAGGCAGTTTAGAGCTAGAAATTTTAGCTACCACAGCCAAATTCTCCATCATCCAACCCTTGGTAGGGGCCACATTTTGTTGCTTAGAAAGACTCACATTTCCTTTTAAGAGATTAGATTTCTATGATTTTTTTCAATGGCTATAATCCAATATCCAAATAGTAGGCCCAACTCAAGAGGAGATAACCCCTTTTCAACCATCCAAAATGTATAAGGAAAATGTGTACATGAACAATTTGATTTTGTAGTAGAATTGCCCTATGTGGGATATCATCAAGTTCAATG
Organism: Solanum etuberosum; assembly: GCA_029582245.1. NCBI lineage: Eukaryota > Viridiplantae > Streptophyta > Magnoliopsida > Solanales > Solanaceae > Solanum > Solanum etuberosum. The sequence goes on along the minus strand of JAJONR010003680.1, from coordinate 2,294 downwards.
GTTTTTCTTTATCAGAATGCTGAATGCCCTAAATGGATTAAAATGAAGGAAAACAAAAATCTCATTGCTAGAGACGCATGAAACTCCAATGGCGAAAGCGACATCTTTATCAATGAACCAAAATGAAATTACAAACTCAACATATGTAGTGTACAAGTTTAGGTACATCAATGTGCCTAATTTCTATCCTAATCTTGGATTTATTATCCATTTGATGTCGTCTCGAACATTATCTCATTCAGTAGACCACCAAGCAACCAAGAATTGTAACGAACATCGCCTAAGAAACTTGTTTAGCTGCAGCTACAACAGCTTCTGCTGTAATACCAAACTCTTTGTATATCTTATCAGCAGGAGCACTAGCACCAAACCCGTCAATCCCAATGGCTTTTCCTTTATCGCCAACAAATTTTTGCCACCCGAATGTTGATCCAGCTTCAATGCTAACTCTAGCTGTAACAGATGATGGAAGGACACTTTCCTTGTATTCAGCTGATTGTTCATTATAAAGCTCCCAACAAACAAAGGAAACAACCCTCACCGTCTTTCCTTCTTTCTTTAGTTCCTCAGCAGCCTTGACAGCAATTTCCAACTCAGAGCCAGTACCGATCAAAATGACATCAGGTTTGTTGGCTGAAGAATTGTCTGATACAATGTAGCCACCCTTTGCTGCTCCTTCAATAGAAGTTCCAGCAAGTTGTGGCAACTTTTGCCGAGAGAGGGCAAGGATTGATGGTGTTTTCCTCTTAAGGACAGCCACCTTGTAAGCTCCTGCTGTCTCGTTGCCATCTGCTGGACGGAACATCAGAATGTTGGGCATGGCACGGAAACTTGCCAAGTGCTCAATGGGTTGATGAGTTGGACCGTCTTCTCCTAGACCAATTGAATCATGAGTCATAACATAAATAACTCCAGCTTCAGACAAGGCTGAAATTCTCATGGCTCCTCTCATGTAGTCAGTGAACACAAAGAAAGTAGCACAATAGGGGATCAAGCCAAGGCTGTGTAGAGCAATCCCATTACATATCGCTCCCATACCATGTTCACGAACACCAAACCTTAAATTACGCTCTTCTGGAGTGTTCTTTTGGAAGTCACCAAACATTTTCAAAAGAGTCATGTTTGATGAAGCAAGATCAGCACTACCACCAAGGAAACCAGGTAGAACCTTGGCAAGAGCATTAAGGTTTTGTTGTGACAAGTTTCTCGTGGCATCAGCTGGGCTCTCGGGAGTGTAAGTCTGAGATCAAGACACATACATGTAAACGATTAAGATCCTAAATTCGATATTGCAAAAGATACAGAAATGATCAGTTTTTAGCAACAATTACTCACAGGAAGAGCTTTCTCCCAGCCAGCAGGTAGTTCACCAGTAATGATGGATTTCAAATCTGCAGCTTCCTCTGCATACTTCTTCTCATATTCAGCAAACTTAGCATTCCATTCAGTTTCAAGGGCAGCACCCTCCGGTGTATGACGGCTCCAATGGCTGCACATAATACCAATATAAGTGACTGCAATAACGGGTAAAATAAACTAGGAAATGAAGATGTTATAGTACCTCTTCACATCTTCAGGCACATGGAAAGGCTCATAAGGCCATCCCAGGTTATTTCTAGTTGCCTCCACTTCCTTTGCTCCAAGTGCACTACCGTGCACACTGTAAGAGTTTGCCTTGTTAGGAGAGCCAAAACCAATCGTTGTAGTTACCTGTCGGGAGAAAAGAGCAGTCAAAGTAATGTTTGTTAGGTTCTTCTGAGAATCTCTTCTTTAAGTTCACAACATAAAGTTCAAGTGTATATTGGACCTTGATCATAGTAGGTTTGTCTTTGACAGCTTTGGCTTCCTTAATAGCTGCACGAATCTCATCATAACCTGTGTTACCATTCTTCACCCAGATCACGTGCCATCCTAGAGATTCAAAACGAGCAGAAACATCCTCAGTGAAGGCAATTTCTGTGTCTCCGTCAATGGAAATGTGATTATCGTCATAGAAAGCAATCAGCTTTCCAAGTCCCCAGTGACCAGCAAGGGAACAAACTTCATTTGAGATACCCTCCATCTGGCAACCATCACCAAGAATAACATATCTGAACAGCCAACAACCAATGCCATTAGTCAAACTAGACTATACAAAACGAAAACGATCTTAGGAGCAAGCACTACATCAAAAATGATTTTTGGCGGCAATTGATTAACAACAATAGCTTAATTGCCGCTAAATATGTATGTTTAGCAACAATTAGCACTCTTCGTAAATATCCCTAAAGCCTATAGCGACATTGGATCCAATG
>JAJONR010003679.1:0-105612 GCA_029582245.1 Solanum etuberosum | reverse complement strand
CCCCCCCCCCCCCCCCCCCCCCCGTGCTAACTCATTTTTTTTTGGTAATTTTATACACCTTTTGGCTTACGTGGCACTCTATGACTCCACGTAGTTGAGGCGCGTAAGTAGGGGTGTGCAAAAACCGAACCGAAAAAAGTGTTATTGGTTTATTGCTATTGGGTTATTAATTTAACGGTTTTTTAATGGGTTTTTTTTATAAAAAAAATTCCAGTTATTGGTTCGGTCGGTATTGATTTTTAATATTGGGTAAACCAATAACCCATTAAGACTATAGTAATTTACTACTTTTACCGATACATAAATATTAAATATTAATCTCAATATCTTACTAGTTATGTTTTTGTTATTTAGCCTTCAATTCATATTTCACTGTGACTTTGAGGTCACAACTCCACATTATACAAACCATCAAAACTCAAAATCTAAAGTAAGAACTCTATTCCTCTTAATTTCTCTCTATGTTACACATGTATAGTTCTTTTCATGTTTGTTATTATTGTTTCTATTTTATGATCATTTGTAAGTTACATTATTGTCTTGTCACGAAAAATTTATTAGAGAAGTCATATATTTATTTGATAAACATTTTTTTATTGGTTAAACCGAAACCGAACCAACCGTTAAGGACCAAAACTGATTAACCGAAAACCGATAAAAAATATCTTATTGGTTTAGTGTATTTAAAAACCGAAAATCGATAAACCGAACCAATAATACATAAAATCGAACCAAACCGATCGATGCACACCCCTACGCATAAGAGGTGTTTGGATGTCACATAAGCCAAAAAGGTGTACAAAATTACAAAAAAATGGATTCGAGGGTGTAATAGAATCTTAATTTAGTTAAGGTATATCTCTGAAATTTCAGCGATAGACTATGTGGTACTTGTGCCTTATCCCTTTTTATTAAAAGGAACTCAAAAATGAAATTTTATGTTCTTCCATATAAATTACAAAACCACAAAAATTATCACCTCATTAATACAGTATATATTTTTCATTAGTAGTATCTTAGTTTTTTTAAAGACAAAATTGGTGGCAAACAAGAAAAACATTGGAGGACCCTCTTAGTTTATCCCACAACTAAGTTACTTGGGCATCACAAGACATCCTATAAACATAAAAACTTGCTGCCACAGAATATTAGAGACTGCTCTACAAACATGACTTGCTTCCTAATGTAAATCCAAAATTTAGATTTTGAAATGTATATGTATTTCTATCTGTATTTGTTTTTCGCGCATATATGTAGAGTTCGACCCCAAATCATTGGATTCTATCAAACAAGCGAACCCATTGTTGATCCACCACTCTTTACATCATTTTTTCATCCTCATTATCCTTCCCCTTTGATACAGGAGTAAGATTATGTTGAGGTGCAGCGTTCGTCTTCCTTTGTCCTGCCTCTGCCAGACGTCTAAGAAGGTTGGTGACTGTAGGAATGAACTTTGTTGCTAAAGAGAGAAATCCAGGAAGCTGTCAACACATGTTATACAAGATCAGGTAACGAAAAGATTGTAACTTTAAAAGCGTTCCACATTGTGATGTAAGAAATGGAAGTGCACCAATCACGGTTTTGTATCAAGTCCCTTTCGTCCAAATCTAAACGATTACAAATGCGTCTCGCTATGTAAGATTACAACTAATTTGTATTGGCAATTGTAGTTTTGCATGAAAACAGAAGTCTAGAAAGTCAGTTGCAACAGTAAATGATATGAAGTATCATACTTCATGACAATGGAGGAAGTTTACAATGATAATACTCTATGTGATCAGCAAAGACAGAGAGCTCGTAGCAGCTATTTGGTCAAACTGCTTCTAATACAACAAAACTGAACTTTTTAACGAATCAGATTCAATACTTACAGCACCATTGCGAAATTCACCAGAGATGTCCAGTTGCACCCAGAGGGCTTTCACTACTAGAAAGGCAACAAATATGACTCCCAAATACAAAGGATTCCTGGAAAGAGTAAAAACCAACATGAGCTATGGGATCACGGTGGGTACACCCCATCATCGAGAGGATATAAAAGTCTCTATTCGTCAAACTAAGTAATATCATGACTAAGTGTGTCAAAAATAGTTCAAATTTCTTATCCCGCCCAAAATTCACAGGTTGGGTGAGTAATATAATTCAAGATGGGTTAAGATAGATCCGTTTTTGAATTTGATATGGGCTAAAAGAGTAGATCCTAATAAGCTAATCTCAACCTCCATTTCAAGGCCTAAACTAAAAGTACTGAATAAATTACTCAATTCTCTAGATAGAGAAGGAAGAATAAATAGAGAAACTTCTACCTTATTCTAACATTAGATTTAGAGGTGGTCTTAAGTTGGGCAGTTGGGTTATGACCTGCTATTGAATAAATATGTGACCAAACTAATGTGTACCCGAGCAAATTCAACCGTACTTCTTACTCATGATCCACAAGTAGGAAATGGTACCTCAACAGTGTCATGAATTCATTGAACCCCAAAATAAGCAAGGCGACAACTGCCCATGGAGGTGGTAACCAATTGTTGTTCCTCTTGCTGGCCTCCTGAAAGTTTAAAAATAGACAATCAGAAGCTAAGCACAAAGGAGTGTATTAATATTACAGCCCTGAAGAGAAAACTATATCTTGATGAAAATATCAAATAGAGACGTCATAACACATGCTAAGAAAAACTGCTATGTTAACATACAATTGACAGGCTCAGAGAATCGTTGGAATCGAATTAAAAGGCAACAGGGTAACGTAAGTAAAAACTGAAACTTTACTTGAGCCAGTGATAAAACCTTTAAATTGTTTGATTCAAATGTACTGAAAAGTGTTGTCAAATGCGGAAACATAAAAAAATGAGACTTTAAATGCAAAGAGCAATTAACATGTCCACTTTTGATAAACGGGTATAAAATGAATAATATATAAAATATTATATGTATGTGTGTATATATGCATGTTCATAGTTCATACGTATAACTAATGCAAGAAAAATAAGTAGAATGAAAACAACAATTATGTGAGTAGAGGAACAGCAAGATTTTCAATTAAGTGAAATACTCCATATGATATAAAAACATCAAATTCAGAAACCATCCTTTATTTCTGATGCAAATACGTACCTAGTTTCTTTATATTTTCTAATTTATTGTTCTTAATCACTGATATAATTATCCAAAAATTTCTCCTCCTTGTAAATTGGTCAGATGACTCATAGGTACATATACCATATCCTTTTTATTTGATTATTTCCTTATAATATATCATTTTGATGGATATTGTATGTGATTCAATGTCACAATCGTCAAGACCGAATACCTCATATTAACCTAACTTAAGAAAAAAACATTGGTTGGTTTGTCAGTAATGAGGTGAATGCCTTGGTGCCTCCCGCAATGGGCACCTATGTTTGCAAAGCGCTATGACTGTGCTATGCTTCATTTCAGGGCTTACGCATGCCTCAAGATAACTTTCCCTGACCTGAAAATCAACTAAAGGTAGTGTAAAATTATGACACTTGGACATAACTCAACTCCAAAAGCTATCTCATAAGGAGAGGATTGTCAAGTCATATTAAAGAGACCACTTATGAGGCCCAACATCAGAAATAAGAATTGGGATGAGTCCTACTTTGATACCATTTTAAGATATGACACTTGGGCGTGAGTCAGCCCCAAAAGGTAGCTCATGAGGGAGGATTTCCCATGTCATAATTAAGAGACCACCCATCCCTTAAAGGGCCAATGTGGGACTCTTCAGGTAGATTTACTCCAACTTATCACCACTCAAAACTAGCACTTTTTACTCCTCGCACAACAGGTAATCAACCACTAAGTACAAAAAAGGTACTCACCCCCTCAAATTCGTTGGTACATGAATATCAAATCTCTTACATTTAATTTACAAAATTGCATTAAAGTTATTCCTAATACCATTCTGTAGTATGTTTCCAGCCATCACCGTATACCTTCTAGTTATTTGGAGTTTTAGAATCTGACATGCTGACAAACAAATTAAGCATACAAAGAGTGAAGTCCTAAAAAGCACAGAGATGTGTGCAATATGTAGGATAACTTGCCTGGGCAGCAATGGCTTGTGTAACAATATATTCAGTCTCAGTGTTAAATTGCTTCCACAATGATTTGCATTGGATAGGTGTGATCAAAGTTTTTGATGCAGAGACCTGCAATCAAAAGTTAACCAAAAGATGATATATGATAGGTCAAATATGGAAGAAAAGAAAGATTACTCAATAGAAGTGTAATTTCAAGAGATGAACATCTGCATGCATCTTTCTAATCTTGCAGGTCTAAGTACCAAAATGAGAAAGGTAAATAAATGCAAATGTTAGACCAAGCATCAAGGTTAGCATAGAAGGGTATACATATAGTACTGCACTGTTACATCCCAAAAAAAAAATTAGTACTGCACTGATAAAAATTCACAATTTAATTGATGGTTCAAAGAAAATAATATTCATATTGTATGAACTCTATGAAGTCACTTTGACCATAAGTCCATAACTTAAATAATCTTGCTTCTCTTCTTGTAAGAAACTTCTAAGACAAACCATTACCTCATTCCAAGTGCTAGAGGCCAGAGGATCAAGCGATTCAGTGCCTTTTTTGGTTGAAGCACCTGACTTTCCATCCCCAAGAGCAACAGTCAGTGTATTCTCTATGCTATCACGTTCATCTTCCAGACGAATTGCAGCCATAACTGACAGGAGCTTCAAAGACTGAGGAGAGAATTAAAAGAACAGAGATTTATGTGATATTCAAACCTTAAATGACACCAGAGAAAAGAAAGATAAATTCAGTCAGTCATACAGCTGATCTGGCAGTTTTGGTAATAGCTCGAATATTTTCCTTTCCAGTCCAAATACGTGGCATTGAATCAGAATCATAGCTAAATAACATTGAAAACCTGTCATAATTTTCAAGTCAGTAGCATATATTTTAGTATGAAAATATTCAATGTCAGAACTCCAGAACAAGAGGATCAAATATCAGTACCTATCCTTCATACGAATCAAAACCCTTCCAGCTTCTTCCTTTGTCTTTGCTTCAACTACTCCGCGTGCATGATCCTTCAATCTCAAAACCATACTATCCCTTGTTTGTTCATCCATTTCAAAACCAGAAAGTGCAGCCGAAAAACCAGTGAGTGCTGTGTCAGTCTCACGTTGAAGTAGTTTTCTCATTGCTGGCCATGTATCATCACCAGCTCCATCTAAAAGACCCTCAACAGGTCCAGCTAATGCGTCATTTAGTTTTGTCTAGACAAAAACTCTCATTCAGTGCCAGCATAACTACATCTAAAGATACAGTCGATCTCAAAAGGCTTCCCTCAGTTATTGTTGTACTCCCTCCGTTCACTTTTACTTGTCCACTATTCCAAAAATAGATTTTCACTTTTATTTGTCACTTTTAACATATCAAGAAAAACAATTATTTTTTTCCTATTTTACCCTCAACATTAATTACTTATTCCCCAAATTATTTCCCAAGATCTAAGACTATACATCAATTAATATGGGTAATGTGGTAAAATATTAATCATTGTTTCTTAAGGGACGTGTAAAGTCCAAAGTGGACAAGTAAAAGTGAACTAAGATCCAGTTGCAACAAAGTAGTATCTATTGATATCAAGAATGTTGTAAGAACCATTCAGATATCAGATGGAAATGTATTGTCATATTAAACTTCTTTTTCCAGGCAAATGTCAAATTTCTTGGATCTAAAAATCCCAGTATCAAACATTAGCAACGGATTCAAGCCCCAGATTTAGAAAATTTTGAAATGTAGCACAAGGACTAAAATATAAAGGTTATTAAACTTCATACCTCATAGAGAGTAGTAACTTCAGCCAGCTTGGCAGTACGAGCTTCAGCGATATGAGCATCTATATCACGCTTGAGCTTATCCCTAACTCTGGACGAGTCCCATTTCGCTTGGTCAATAACAGCATCTGTAAAATATTGTATCAGTAGACTTATTTCAAAAGGCAATCTGCTGGGACTAAGCTCAACATATTACGCTAGGCAAATATATCAGCCACCAATGTTTGTCTTTGTTCACTTTGATAACTACAAGCTCAGCTAGGTGTTCGCTAATAAGTGATCAATACTGACAGATAAGATGATCGTGTCTTTGGAACAAATTAAATGAAGTGGGGTTACAGCAATGACAGGTTATTATCTGTACCTGCACATTCTTCATCAAACTGGGACATAAAAGTCCCAGTGCACTCACGAGCGGCCACTGCGAACCCTATACCTCCCTTCAATTCCTTATCAAATGCTTCTTTGAATCTTTGCAAAGTATCAGATCGTATGCGTCCCAGCATAGATTGGTAGGCTGGTTGGATGAGCTACAAACAAAAAAAGGATGAATCATGTGGTGGGTTAAAGAAAATGTTTTTTCTTTGTTAGAGAAGATGCCCATCTGAGAGGGAGCATGATGTATGCAGCATTCCCTGCATCAAGTTGAATATTTCTGCAATCATCAGCATAGTTGCATGAGAATCTTTATTGTATAGGTATAATGAAGATTAGTTGATACATCATTCCAAGGAACAAACTGGAGCTACTTTGGTAGCAAAAGGATTGCTTCCACCATACCAAGTGACGATTTGAATTATTTTAACAAGCAAAAGGATATTTCCATTTCAAACTTTCATATCCACACACAGTGACATTTGAGTGTAGGAATGATGGAAAATTGTTAGGAATGCAGATGAAACTCATAGAAGAGTTTCTGAACTTCGATGTGAAATTTTCTCTGTCAAACTAACTTTCATCCATTGTTTAAATAAGTTTTCCACTTCCACTTACAGAACACACAAGTCAAACTGACTATCTTAAACTTGCCTAGTCAAACTCCATCGTATAGACTGAAATGAAGGGAGTATATTTTTTTCTAGTGGAAATGGAAAATGCAATGCCATCAGCAGTTCATGAAGTAACTGTTACATTAGAATTGAAGTCGTTAGGTATAGGAAGTCCTAGTAGCTGTCATCAAACAAAAGAAATCCACCAAGTTTTGAACAGTGAAACAAGTTTAGGGGAGAGAATTGTCTAGCGCCACTACCTGAAGCAATTTCTCTTCCAACTGCTTTCTCTTTGAAGATCTCACTCCTTCGTCAAAGAATGTTGCCTCTGCATCATATCTGAAAAGGAAAAAAATATTATACTCTGCTACGTGCTTATTATTGTCAATATGCATACAAGTTCGTAACATGTATATCAAGGAAGATGAGTATAGAATTATGCATATACGAAACATGATTCTGCACAACTCCAGAATGATGCACAGGTTTAACTTTGCTTATAGCTTTAAATTGTCAGTCTTTCCTTTGTCCTAAACTCTCTTTCACATTACAGTTTCCTTCATGTGTTTTTGAAAGTATTACCAGGTATGGATCCAGGCTCTTTACATTGAACTATACCAGGCAAACCCAAAACTAAGACGTATCAATAACACAATACCATAGCCTTAGTAACAGTGCAGTGATCAAACATAATTTTGTGGTCCCCTCTCACTGCAAGAGTGCTCAAATGCATCCTTCTCGAGAGAAAGAAAGAGAACATTAAGAAACATCACCATATAGATATGCTTCCTCAGACATAAAGATACTCCTTCCGATCGTCATTTGGTATCTGAACGTAGTACAGCTACTTTGGTGTGTATGAGAAAGAATGAGAAAGGCAAGAAACTCATTTCGACATATGAAAATATACATGCATAGAGCTATAAAGCACGCAAAATTAGATAGCATTCTTACTCAGATAAACAAGTGTTCAAAATTGAGCTAAGCTTCTTCCCAAAGCCCCCCACAGGATGAGATTGCACGGCCTCTTTTATTTGACACCACTCCTAAAACAAAAGATAAATCATTACATGTGAATACCGATGTTCAAATTGGTTGATGAAAAAGAACAATGTGCAATTCACTAAATTTTTAATACAATTCAAATACCTCATTTTTCATGAAGGAGTCATATTTTTCATTGGAGATTTCATCACAGCGCACTGTAGCTACCATAACCTGTATTTAGTTTAAACCAAGCACATCAACAATGATATAAATGATCAGCTGAAACTTCAATTGAGCAGATTCAGGGTACATAACCTTATGGGCAGGGAGGTCAAGGTCCCTATTCTCTTTTATAACCTCCCACATATGCTGCGCACTAAATGAAAAGCCTGAAGCAGGAACAACCCCCCGTCTATCTCCAGCAAGACCTCCAGGTGCAATAGAATGAAAGAATCGCTGTCTTAGACTAGCCACCTTTACAAGGATAACAAGGATAAACATAATCTAATAACCCAAAAGCTCAAACAAAAGAATTGGTAATCTGAGTATGTCGGCAAACACTATATGCCCAACCGAACAGATTCAAAATAGAATAATAAAGAAGAGCGGCGGAGAAGAAGACCAAACTAAATCAACTAATTTCCAGTAATTGATTTGTGTCTACCTGCTCTGTAAATTGCTCTTCCTTCTCTTCATAACTAGAAAGAGCAACAACCTCAACCTGGACATTCAATCAATTTCATTACATACATATGCATCAGAGAAAACCATGCAACAAGAAATTTATGAGAGATCTTAACTGAAGAGACTCACGTTAAAAAATTCACTTAAAGGTGTTTCCTCGTGAGCTTGCGGTTTTGGGACGGAATCCCATATCTACATCAAATAGAAACAAATAAGAATCAACAATTGAGTCCACAATAATACGTATACTATGAAACATGGATATGATACCTTCTGAATATCTTCCCTTAAAACAGGCTCCAAATTTTCAAGCGGAGTCTACAAATACAATGGGAAAATCAACTAGTTAAACAATCATCGGATACAATCAATGTAGGAATATCTTCAACTGAAAAATCATACATGAGAGAAGAAGGAACCTACCCTTGTTTTATCACGTATAACAAACAGCAGAGTCGTTTTCCGAGGACTAAATAACCGCATCATAACCTGTTAAGGTTAATTGGTAAAACAGTGAATCAAAATATTCAGACAAGGTACCACCTTGTACTATACCTGGAAAACAGTCTTCAAAAGAGGCTTATTTGCAGCTTGTTCACGGCCAATATCATGACACCACCTGAATTTGAAACTTATAAACAACTTATCCATTTGGATATTCTTTTTTCAGGTTTTAATTTATCTCAAGTGCATGTAATTCACACACTAAAAGAAAACTTACATATTGATTAGCACGATATCAGAAACAGCTAGCGCAAATAGGGCACTTTGCTTCTCAAATGTAGTGTCATCCTATACAAAACAGAAAGTCTGAATGAGATATATAGAGAGCATTGATAGCAGGAAACTTGGTGGCTACAAATCAATCATAGAAATTTGAAAATTACCAATATAATATAGCTAACAGTGGATCCATAGACAGGTTTAACACAGAAATGAGTACGTCGACAAAGAGATGAGGGAAGTCGAATTTAAAAGATCTCATAAACCAGCAAATCCATGGAAATTGTTCCAACAAAAACATTTTGTTGAAGATTGTTCTCAATTATCTCAGTGAAGCATTGTTGAACGCAGCAAAAGGAAGATGTGAATATTGTGGATACCAAATTGGAATAAATCACTTCATACTGGAAAATTAGTAGGACAAGGCAGCAAAAGGACAAACAGTGTCCATATTAGGATGCAATAACTATACATATGCAGCCACACAAATAGGGTACAACACTTTGGGAGAAATACATATGGTGTTTTATATATAAACAGTCATGGGAGCTGCATGGAAAGCCAAGCATGGGCAAAAATGAATGTGGGAAAGTAAATCATCATCGAAAAAGTCAGTTCGACGAACCTCTCCACGCTCTCTCCCATCAGTGCCCTCTAAATCCATAACAAGGGTGCACGGCTCAATCCCAACACATCGACCCATCCAGATACCTTTTGTGGTTTGTGACCTGAAAAGAATATTAATAATGCTCACTTTTATAGGATACACAGAATTACCATGATATACTAATTATTAAAACCAATGCCATGCCATACCTTCCTTTATAAGCATCCATCTCTCTAAAGTTAGTACCAAATAGATGATTTAACAGTGTACTTTTCCCTGGAATGATCTCATTCGAAGTTAGCGAGAGGAATGAAAATTGAGTCAATTAAGAATACGGACAGACAGTCCAACAAGATAAATTTACATTAGTAGATTACAAACTGAAAAATGGAAGATAGCAATTATGTTCATCTAGAAAGAATTAATACCGCTACTTTGTGGGCCCATGATGGATACTATAGCATATGAAAGACCACATTCTGCCAATTTAACTTCCTTTATGAACCTTTCAACTCCAGTAACATTGAAGACTCCATCCCCATCAATGAGGTGGGTGGAACAACATTCATCATTTTTATCTGAAAGCATATGTTATAAAGTCAACAAGAACCCAACTTTAAAGAAGCCTTAGATTGAACCAGCATCCATTGTTTGGAAACAAATAAAATCCACAAGGTATCACAAATTCATAATTCTATATAGTAAGATAGAAAAGAGAAAGAGTTCACATTTCATCCAAAAACTGAAGGCTACAGAGTCAAGCTCTAAGTAAGAAGGTACATCATATCAACCCATAAATAGGATTACAAAAATTGTGCTGTTCTCTATTAGTTCAAAATTTTATAAACTAAAACATGCACATGTATACTAATTATTAAAACCAATCCTTTTGGTATTAAAATATCAAAAAGAAAACAATAACATACCCAGTGTAATTCCACAAGTAGAGTATGGGGAGGGTGGTGTATACACAGCCTTACTCCTACCTAGAAAAGTTGTTTCCAAGGAAAAAAAGAAAAACATTTCCCAGAATTACACATGTATTAACTTATTACATTGCCAGGGGAAAACATGCAGAAGATGCAATATGCATTTTTAACATTTATTACATTTGGCACAATATATTCAATAGCGGAAGGAAACCCACCAATCAAATGATCCAAAATACCCAAAACAAGAAATAAAAATCCAATCTTTACAGATGAAATACATTGAAGAAACAGTGGATTGGAAATGGAACAGAGCATGAATTGAAGGCATACATACCCATATGTGAAAAAACGATCAGATCAATGCTTGTCGATTGCAAAATTATTTACAATAAATGCGATTTCTAAGACAAAAAATTGAGTTCCATAACCAAATGATTCAATCTTTAACCCTACACAATTTCCGTCTCAGAAGAATACTGCGAAACTTTTGAAAAGGTCGTGCATGGATCCCGCTCACACGACGTCGTATCGGATGTAATACCCCTCATGCCATATGCTTATAAAATTAGTTAAGGGAAATTTACGTGACACTTTTTATTTTTGTATTGTAATTTTTTGATATAATTATTGTATTTTTATATATACTAGGTAACTTGTTCGCGTTTCGCGCGGTCATAAATAATAATTGCATTGAACTTGTAAATAATTATTTACTAATATCCATACATTAAAAATAATGAAAAAAATAGATTTTTAAAAAAATATTAGCAATATTCCAACATGAATTTGATTATACCTCTAATGAATGAATTATTCAGGAAATAATAAATAATTGGTTCTTAAATCAACATTAAAAGGAAAATAAAGAAGAATATAAGAATATATATACAAAGACATTTCGTAAGAAAAGAACACATTTAAGTTGCATAGATTATACAATTTTATTCACCAACGTATTGATACAAAAACAATGGTGTCAGTAAGCCACTCAACAGGAGCAAAGTACACGAATATTTAATTGTGCAGAAGAAGAAGTTCAGAATTTTCGTTATTTTAAAATGAGAGGAAATCCCTCTATTTATAGACAACAAAGGGTAGTGTGAACAAATGCTTATTGTGCCTTATCGGAAATGTCACAACTCTTTGGAAAAGTCACAACCCTTTGGAAAAGTCACAACCCTTTGGAAAGGTCACAACATTTCATAAACGTCACAACCTTTCATAAAAGTTGCAACTCTTCATAAAAGTCAAAAAATTTCATAAAAGTTACAACTTTTCATAAAAGTCACAACTTTTCATGAAAGGGGGAGGCTAGTTTTGGAAATAAATAAATTAAAGGGAATCCTGATTTGTGGTGGTGCCACGTAGCGGGCCTAGGGTTCTCTTATATATATATATATATATATATATATGATAGTTTGTCAAATATATAAAAAAAAATTAAAGATTTTATCAATTGAGTGAACATTTGAGAAAATTACTTTATTCGTGTGTAGAATTTTGATAGAGGTGTCTATTTTTGTTTATTGGTCAAAATATATTTAATTTTAAAAGTAAATTAAAGGAGGAAAACAATTTTTATCTGTTATAAATTAATATTTAGGGATTGTTTGGTAACTGGATAGAGTCATGCAAGTATTAGTAATGTGGTATTAGTTATGCAGGATTTTGTTGTGTAGAGATTAACAATATATTAGTGAGCTAATTTTTATTTCTTAATTTCAAAAGTAATTAGTAAGCTAATATTTATTATAATCATTAAAATAATCAATTATATAAATAACACATTAAAATTAAAGAATTACTAATAGATAAAAATAACAAAGTAAATAACAAATAACTAAAAATAATTAAGTAATTTGTATTCAATATGATTAAGCAATTAAGTAATATGTAATTTAAAATAAAATAAATAACAGATAACTAAAAAATTAAAACTTGTATTTTTAAGCAAAAAAAATTAAAATTTGTATTTTTAACTAAAAAGAAAATAATTAACAAGAATTTAAGCAAAGAAATTAAAAGTAATTAAGCAATTAACAAGACAAAAAACTTAAAGAATAAAATTGGTAGTGCTTTTTTAACATGTAATAATTATTTAATTTATTGTAAATTAATATACATATAAGAGTAAATTAATATGGGTGAATGTGTAATTTACCATTTTAATACATGTATAATTAATACCCACATAACTTATTCCACTTTCTATCCCGCATAAATTATACATAGATTCTCTCATAAGTTATACAAGTATTAATTATGTAGGGTTACAAAAAACGCAACTAAATACCGTATAAAAATAATACATGAATAACTTATATACAACATTTGAAAACTTGTCAACCATACATGGTATTATAAAATTAATACATGAATAACTTTTATCCTATTTCCAAACCAAACATGGTATAAAATTAATACATGAATAAACAAGTTATTTATGTATTAGCTTTGACCTATCCAGCTACCAAACGACCCCTTACTTAATTGGGACTAAGTTTGAAGCGTCTAAATAGGAATGTTTATTGGAGAAAGTTATTCCACATTTCTTGGCCCATGGTGTCGGCCCAATCCAATCAGTCATTAGGATAGGGTTAGGATATGATTTTTCAAACTCATTTAAAACTAGGGCTTATAAGTCTGACCCATATAAGCTCTTGTCCATTGAGGTTTGATCGGGATCGAGCTG
Source organism: Solanum etuberosum (assembly GCA_029582245.1). Lineage (NCBI taxonomy): Eukaryota > Viridiplantae > Streptophyta > Magnoliopsida > Solanales > Solanaceae > Solanum > Solanum etuberosum. The sequence goes on along the minus strand of JAJONR010003679.1, from coordinate 92,164 downwards.
GAGTCGGTCCATGGGTCAAAACTATTTATTTAAAGGTAACTTATAGAAATCTCACTATATATGAGTTAATTACTTAGATATACGCTATGTTGTATATATTACGAATCTTACTAGATTTTGGTGCGTCCAGATACATGGACTCAAAATTAGGTGTAATTTGTTTTAGATACACTCTATCCAAGTGGATTCACATGTATCTAGGATATAGACAAATCTCGCGCCCTCGCCTCCCTCCTATCTCGCTCGCCACTCTCTTATCACGCTCGCGTATATGGGATGCATCACACTAGATACATATATCTCGCGTATCTAGTATCATACATACATGCTAATCAATTAGATTTTTGTTAGTGTCATTGAAACAACTCTATTGTTTGCTATATTTTGATTTGAAAATCCTCTCATTTTCTTGATGTTATAGAATTTTAAATTTGAAAAGAAAAAAAAAGGTCAGCCCGCCCTTGGCCGCAACCCTTCTAGGGTTGGGTTGAGTTGAGTACTTCCGGGCCCTTCCAAATGAAGGATCGGCCCGCCCTAGCCCCATCAATTTTTTTGGCCCACGAGGCTTGAGTCGGGTGGAGCTGGGCTGACCCCATTTTGACAACTCTAGTTAGGGGTAAAATCCATTTTCTTTTAATATTAATTAACTTGAATAAAAAAACATTTAATTAACAAAATAAACTAAACAGGAGAAAAAGATAAATATAGTAGTAGTTATCAAAAAGGGTGAAGCATGGAGTTTGTATAAAGCTTAGCATGGAATTTGTATAAAGCTTTCTCCTGATATCACACTTGTCGTTTTCGGCTCTCTGTGCAGGGAAGCATGGAATTCCACATGGATCGACGAACATTATGCCGTCTCACCACCACCTTCTTCTTCCTCATCTCCTTTACACATTCCTTCTATCTTCCTGGTGTTGCTCCTCGAGATTTTCAAACTGTACACCACCCTTTTCCCCTCTTGATTTGTTTTTTTCTTTGACCAAAAAGAATGGTTTTGGGATCAGCTAGTAATTCTGGGTGTCCACTAATTTCAACCCATAATCATTTCTTAGATGATTGAGATGTTTTTCAGTTTTGGGTGTCTTATTAATTTCTACCCATAATCATTTCTTGAGTGATTCAGACATTTTTCTAGTTTTGGGTGTCAAGTAATTCATACCCATGATTATTTTCTTGAATGATTGTGACATTTTTAGTTTTGGGCTTCCAGTAATTTCTACCCATAATCATTTTCTTGAATAATTCAGAGATTTTTTTATTTTGGGTGTCCAGTAATGTCCCTCCATAATAATTTCTTGAATTATTTGATTTTCACCAACTGTTGAAGCTTTGATATAGTATACCATGTTTTTAATATGGGGTTTTGATGTGATATGTGATTGTAGTAATGGACGTGAATTCATATGGTGGCTTAATTGATTGGTTGATTGTAGTAATGGACGTGATAATTTATATCCTATGTTGATAAACTAATCCTACGAAAATAAGTCACTTTTGATTAATTTTGCTGAAGTTGAGCCCAAGTTCCTCTGGATTGTCTGCTGGATAGGCATCTTTAGTGTCTTATATGATATCATCACAACTCTTTGTTACAATGAAGGCAGTTTTCACCTGCTACATATATATTTTTGTATCCTCTATATATAGACCGCGTAGAGACAGTGAATGTGTGTGCCCCTATTAAATGGTTTGCTTGAATGACTGCCTTTGGCAGAATACATTCAACTCATAGCAAATGTGTGATAAGATTAAAAAAAAAGGTGACTAATTCAGTGTGAACTCAATGGAGAAATGTGGTATATTCTAAAGCTCTGAGATCTCCTTTCCAAAGAGGAAGAGACCTTTTTGACGTTTCTTTTTATTGAATCCGTTTCTCTTGAAGTCTTTATATGTTTGTCTATTGAAAATCCTATCCAAGAAATATTTGTCATTGCAGTGATTTTATACTAGTTGTGGGGTAGAAACATCTGAGAGAAGATCACTCAAAAGAAACTATTTTGCTTTGTTTGGACTTTGGGTGTTGCTATATGTTATGTGATATGTGTATATGCTTTCTGTTTGATTCTTCCCACTTCTAGCGGAAAAGAACAAACTGTCTGTAAAGGAACAACTCTTTGCTGCTTTATCTGCTATGTATAATTGTGTAAAGAAGCTGTTCTTATCTATGTTCTTACAGGGTGATCCACTTAATATCAAAGTAAACAAGCTGTCATCTACAAAGACACAGCTACCATATGACTATTACTTCTTGAAGTATTGCAAACCTACTGAAATTTTGAATAGTGCGGAGAATTTGGGGGAGGTTCTTCGAGGGGACCGAATAGAGAATTCAGTTTATACTGTAAGGATATGCTGTTTCCGTCTAGTTTGAAAATGGCACTAAAAATGTTTGTTCACGTACTTACTAGTGAATTGGCTGAGTTGGTTATATCTTGTAAATTGATTCACAGTTTCAAATGAGACAAGAACAGCCATGTCAAGTGGTTTGTCGACAAAAACTTGTTGCTGAATATGCAAAGAACTTCAAGGAAAAGATTGATGATGAGTACAGAGTCAATATGTACGATAAATTTAGTTTAATTTTTCTTTTCCAGTTCAGTCCCACCATGCTCATGTTTTTGCACCACCATAAAAAAATTAACTTTGATCATTCAAATAAATTATGCAGGATTCTGGATAACCTTCCTGTTGCTGTTCTTAGACAAAGGCGAGATGGGAGTCAGTCAACTACTTACGAGCATGGTTTCCGTGTTGGGTTCAAGGGAAATTATGCTGGGGTTAGTGCAATCACTGGATTAATAGAATGATGACATAATACTTGCTAAATACTCTAACCGTTAATGCATTCACTTTCTTCTGCCAGAGTAAAGAGGGGAAGTATTTTATCAACAACCACTTAAGCTTTCGAGTCATGTACCATAAGGATCTTGATACTGATACAGCTCGTATTGTTGGGTTTGAAGTCACTCCAAATAGGTTTAGATGCAAACCTGTTCCTTTCTGTTTGTATTCAAATTTTGTATTCTTGGGGAAGGTATAATAATTCCTGGATGTTCTTCTCTCACTTGATTTTTCTTGACAGCATTAAGCATGAGTACAAGGAGTGGAATGACAAGAACCCTCAAGTGACGACGTGCAACCAGAATACAAGAAATTTAATTCTAGGTGGTGTTATACCCCAAGAAGTAGATACAGATAAGGAAGTTGTATTTTCCTATGATGTTTCCTTCAAGGTATTTCTTCTTATTGAACTGTTATCTGTGTCCTACTTCAGGCACAAAACAATTATTTATCGTTTGTTGATTTTTTATCTGTTTTCTGCAGGAGAGTGAGATAAGGTGGGCTTCTCGTTGGGATACATACCTTCTCATGAATGATGATCAGATTCACTGGTTTTCCATCATAAACTCTCTTATGATTGTCCTCTTCCTTTCTGGTATGGTTGCGATGATCATGATGAGAACTTTGTACCGAGATATTGCTAACTATAATCAACTAGAAACACTTGATGAAGCTCAGGAAGAAACAGGATGGAAACTTGTTCACGGAGATGTTTTCCGCCCTCCTATTAATTGTGGATTATTGTGTGTTTATGTTGGGACTGGTGTCCAGATATTTGCGATGACACTAGTGACAATGATGTTTGCTGTGCTGGGTTTCTTGTCGCCTTCTAACCGTGGTGGACTTATGACTGCCATGGTTCTGCTCTGGGTCTTCATGGGGTTGTTTGCTGGCTATTCTTCTGCACGTCTTTATCGAACATTCAGGGGAACACAGTGGAAGAGGATTACCTTGAAAACTGCTTTTATGTTCCCTGGTATACTTTTTGCTGTCTTCTTTGTGCTGAATGCTCTCATCTGGGGAGAGAAATCTTCCGGAGCAGTGCCTTTTGGAACTATGTTTGCTCTTGTGTGCTTATGGTTTGGTATCTCAGTGCCTTTAGTGTTTGTTGGCGGATACATGGGCAATAAAAAAGTGGTCACTGAAGAGCCGGTTAAGACAAACAAAATACCTAGACAAATACCGGAGCAACCATGGTACATGACACCGGCGTTTTCAATTCTTATTGGTGGTATTCTTCCATTTGGGGCTGTTTTCATTGAGTTGTTCTTCATTTTGACTTCCATATGGCTGAACCAGTTCTACTACATCTTTGGCTTCCTTTTTATAGTCTTTCTGATCTTGATAATCACATGTGCGGAGATAACAATGGTTCTCTGCTACTTCCAGTTGTGCAGTGAAGATTATTATTGGTGGTGGAGAGCTTATCTGACTGCTGGATCCTCGGCATTGTACTTCTTTCTCTATTCAGTTTTCTATTTCTTCAGCAAGTTGGAAATCACAAAGCTGGTTTCAGGAATCTTGTATTTCGGTTACATGTTGATTGCATCGTATGCCTTCTTTGTGCTAACGGGAACAATTGGTTTCTATGCTTGCTTCTGGTTTGTCCGAAGGATCTACTCCTCTGTGAAGATTGACTGATCAAGAGATTTTGAAATTTAGGAAGGGGTCATGTTGATTGCATCATATGCCTCCTTGGTGTTTACAGTAACAATTGGCTTCTATACTTGCTTGTGCTTTGTCCAGAAAATATACTCCTTGGTGAAGATTGAGTACTGACCATATCTCATAGTATGTAGTGGTATAGTGAAAATGGTCTTACTTTTGATGACTTCGATACGTAGAAAGAGTTGCAAAGTTTTTTATTTTCGTTACTTCATAGGATTCCAGCCTTCTAACGACCATTTTGTTTCCGGTTCACAGGCTTGATTTGTTTCTTATCACTCCAGTTTATTTTGTTGGTTACATTGTTGACACATTATTTGTAGCTTTTAGCAATACATCTAGTAGAATGTTACCAGAAATTTTGTCTACAGCAAGCTTGGAGCACAGGGCTATAATTGGTTCTGAACCCATATGTTTGGAATATTCATTCTTTTTTCCTAATACAATCTTCCCCTGTGGATTTTTGTTTATCTTCGAGATCCCGTGAAGGATCGACTAGTAGCACTCTATCGGATGTCAATTCAGGTGATATTGTTGATGAAGTGAATAAAATTGTTAGCTTTCTGTTTGGGATCATTGCATATGTATTTGGCCTTAATAATGAAAGATTAGCTTTCTGGGAGAAAAGTTTTTTGATTGCGTATTGAATATAGATCTATGTCTTTCTTATTCCACTAGCTAAGGCTGAACTCCCATGTTTGCTGGAAAAATTGTGAGGGTACAAATGAAGTTAAATTTGTTAATGGCAAGTGAATTAGGTTCAATAAGCTCCTTTTTCTTTTGGGCTGAATCGATAGAGTATAAAAGAAAGCAAGAATGTAAATTGCCCTCGATCACTCAAATGACAGAGAGGTCTTATTATATCACAAAAGGGTAGGCCTTTAAGGGCCTAATCGTTCCAAATATCAAGCCTTCGGCACTCATTGGGCACCCAATGCTATCCCTAGGCCACGCGTCGTCCATAGAGTTCCCAAACTCGTATAGATACGGCCCATTCGGGGGTGTCTAGGGCTCGAACCCGAGACCTGATTAAGGATGAAGCAGTCTCACCACTGCATCACAACCTATGTTAGTTAAAAAATCAAAAAGGTTAATTAATCTTGACAATTTTTACAAATTTATATTTAGTTTTTATACCTTTTTATTTGACATATACGAGATACAAAAATAACACAAATGATCTTTTACACAATATTATTTTTCTTCTATTTAAATTGAAAAAAGTATGTTCATCATATAATTATGTTTAAATGAGTTGTCAAAGTTCGATGAACCCAGAGGAGAAGTGTTGAAAAATGGCTTGAAATACCATTTTCCGATAAAACACGCTCAAAGTTGGGGGACACAGGACCAGACATGTCGCCAAGGTGTGTTTTATAGGCATATTTTCAACAAACTTTAATGGGTGGAGCCACCTACCTAGCACACCTTCACTGGAAAATTATGAGATGTACAGATTAAATGTGTAGTTATTACAAGTGTATATTTAATTTTGAACATCCTTAACACAACATTTGCGCACATTTATGCTGAACTTCTTTCTGCATGTGCTTTAGACAACATTTTCATATTTAGTTTGTCCACTTGCATAGCTGATAGCTGTCAAGAAACAACATATTTGACTTTCCATATGATGAAACATCCAATATCTCGACAGACAACAACATGTTGAGGAACAAAAAGTGAAAACATAGTAATTGAAAGAGCTTGATGGTACTGCAACAGCATTTCTCAATGTGCAAAGCAATGAATTATTGCTTTCTTACATACATTGTTGATTGTACAATGTTGGAGTTCATGAAAGCAAAATGCTTTCCAAGTCTCTCATCCTAACACAAACAAAATTTGCACATCGACTCATCAAGAATCGTCTTGATGTGTAATTAGACGAAACCTCACATGTACAGAATCTTTCACTAATCAGGTGAGCTTTGATCAAGAGGTGTGTTGCTTAACTGTACAACTTCAACCCAGCAAAGCCAAAAAATTGGTAGTGTGGATTTATGGGTGTCTAGTAGCTCGTTCGAAAAATGTTTATAGGAGTGGTCAAGTATTTTTATCACTTGTATACTCAGGATCATCAACTACAAATGGCTTCAACTGAGAGTTTCTTTAGAACGTTCCGACATGGATCACCTCCAAAATTCTCTGGTGTTACCTGTACTGAGCAAGATTCTTGCCCAACACAATTCTGCAAGTATTGTAATAATAACCAATTTAAGATGCAAATAAATCAGTCTAGTTCAGATATGGTTAGGAAAAGACGCGGATATTGACCAATCAGTTTCTCATGTCAACTCATCAAATTATGATTCATAAATACCTTTTTGAAAGCATCATATGAGCGTGGGGCATGGCAGCTTCCCTGCTGGAATCTTCCACAAACTCCCTCTGGTGTTCCAAAGCTTGCAAATTTGATTGAAGAAATCTTCTGACCAGGTGCACACTTAAGATGGGCTTTAGGTCTGAGAGGTCTGTCAAATTTACCAGATACTAGCCTCTGCCAATTCAACAACTGTGGTTGCCACTCATATATATCAGCACAAACACTTGCTATTTCTCTTTTGACTAAAGTGATTCCGTAAGGATCTCCTCCCCATTCCTCGAATACAACTAACAAATTTCCAGTAGGATACAGCCAAGACCGGGGTACATGGTACCTGAGTTTATGATTTTCGGTTAAGTTGGAGCTTCTTGTTACTGTTACATCAGAGGAAAATTCATCAAGGTTTGTCATTACTTACCATCTTTGTGAGCCCTCACCACAGTTAGTTAGGCACTTTTTCTCATCAAACCAGCCAGTATAGTTACAGATACTACAACTTCCAGATGATTTATACGCAGGCCAGTGGCGTCCGAGGCTCTGACCATTTATCCATACTTGACCTTTGCCCATGGTATTCATATCTAAAGCCAAAGGCTCATTTCCATCTGGAGCATTGAATGTAGTCTGTAAACACAGCAAAGGGATTTAGTGGGCTTTTCCTCAGATCTTTTGAAGGCAAATAAATTTGATATCTTGATATGATCCGTGTTACAGTAAATGCTAGCACTGCTCCGTAAAGCATAATCATTTAAGTAATATTACTTTCTTATTGAAGGATAACTTTTACTTTTAATAACTAAAATGGTAGAGAAGATATGAGTTATGCACCTTGTACCAACTGAGTGGCTGCTTCTGAGCCACTAAAGAGCCTTCCACCCACTCAACGGATGGGCTACCACTGAGTGAATGAAGACTCAGGGCTTCTCCTTTTAGACCAACCTGGTGAAACAAATAAAAAGTCAGGTAGACAGGCATTATAAGCAAACAATTTTGTTTGAACATCTAAAAAGACAAACCTTGTAGAACCATTTCTGCCATGTTAAATCTCTTGTTCCCTCGTTAAGTCCATTAAGTGAAACTGGTCCAAGAACACCAGCATTCCATGTCTCAAAATGAGGGCCAACGTTCTACATTCAAGCACATGTAAAAGCAAGACACATGATGAGCATATTTTGGAAATGCCTGAAGTATAACTCTCAAAATCAGTTTCACTTTAGTGCAATGCGTAGAACGAAGCAACTATCATGAGGCGATAACCAGGCATATGTATGCTCATATGCACGTGCAATAGAGAAAGAGAGGGTGGGGAGAGAGGGACATAAAGACATACCGGAAGACCAACAGCAATGCTTAGCAGAGAAATCTTGTTCACACCAGCTCTCAGATTTATACCGCTGCTGAAAGTTAGTTTTGGGTTCTCTAAACTTCCGTACACGGTTCCTGCAAAAAGTTCGGATGAACGGAAACGTTAAATAACAATGTGCTGCTTGACTGGGACATCAGTTTTTCGTCTTATTGGGACGTAAATTGCAACCAATCAAAAGCCTAAACCTCCGATATAAAACACCAAAATAAAAAGAGACTCAAACCACAGTTGTATGTAACAAAAGACGTCAGACCTGCTAATTGACCATTCACGAATACATGCAATGCATGGCCAGCAGAGAAGACCGTAAGCCAAGGCCAATTTCCACTATTCAAAAATCCTTCTGTTGGATCAATCTCAATGCTGCGGGTAAACATTATTAATTATAAACATGTGAGCAATCTAAAGTAGTTCAAGTGTAATTAACTTCCTTATTTTGTTTGTGAAAGCAATACCAGAAGCACTTACTCAGTCATATACCACAAGTAATCAGATACATCTCTTGTGATATTTATCTGCTCCAATAACCCAACAACTGTGAAAGTATCGTCTTCATGCGATGCTGCGTCTTCATTGTATGACTCCCATGAGAATCCTCTACTGACTGCAGTCATCTTCATCTGAGCACTTTGAGCACCAACCTTCACATTGAAATAAGAGTGTGCTGTCAGACTTCTGGCTGTGGAGTTAGGTATATGGCATTCTCTCAAGAAAGTAAAATATTTGAAAATTGTGAGATATTTTCATGGTTATACACTAATAACACAAGTACTTCAGGAGAAGAGTTTTTTGCCTCACCCTCGCAGTATTATAGACAGTGTTCTTGCAGTCAGGAAGAATGCTGATAGACCAGGGTGGCAAGTTATAATGCATGTTCCCAAATGCCACTTTAGCAAAAGAGTGCTGGTTGTAATTTGCTAGGAAGGCAGCACAGGCCCCAGACTCCGACTTGAAAACACGGGCCTGGAAGAGAAAATGAAAGTTTTTTTCACTTCAATTCTGGTAATGCTGACTGGTTTAAGAAGAACCCAAATAAATGTCACCTCTTGATAGTTTCCTAAGGATGTCACAGTTGGATCCGCAGATACTAAAGCTGGCTCACAAAGCTTTATTGCTCTATGTAGATCTTTCAGATGACCCCATTTAGGCTGCCGTAATGACCCTGAAGATCAAAGGGAAAAAAGTTCACTTAGGCAAAACGATTATTTCCACTTCAGTTGCTTCTTTTTTTTTCATCTTTTACATCTTCTTCCTAGTTCTAATCATGAACTTGATTGTAAAGAAACCTCATAATTTTTTCTCAATAGCAGTAGACTAACTGAACAACAACATAGTATGATGTAAGTTTTTATCAACAACCATAGATTAACTGAGAAACATAATTTCATTTATGATGAAGAACAGGACTTCCAAGTAATTAATTTGATGGAACTGCTAGCATCAGTAAAGCTACCAAAAGTGGTTGAACTTATTCTATCAAAATTGGGAAATTCATCAAGTTTTAGGAGAAGCAGTAGACATTGCTTTAAATGCAGCTTGCATGCCTACTACAACAGGTACATGGCCTTCTGAACTAGAATGACTTGAAATTAGTGATCAAAGCATTCAGCCCTATATACAGCAATGATTTGTTTTCGAGTAAGTAAAGGTGTACAACATGGAAAACTAATATTTCATCCAAACAGAAGCACAGATAATTTGGTCAAGGAGTCAGAAATGGAAGACCCTCACACATGAGTGAAAAAACTTATTGAAAGCAGTGTACTAATGTAAACAGGAATAACAGGAAAAGATAAAAGAGTTCACAGGAAGAAAAATCCTTTTTCCTTAAACAAATGGTAAGGAACAAAACAGGAAATAGAATTTTGATCCATAACCATCTCCTTACATTAAGATGTTCGATCCAAACATAGATTTTAAGAAAGAACGTACCAAATTCATCTAGAGGTGCATCATAATCATAACTAGTAGCAATAAATGGGCCACCAGAAGTCCTTCCAAAGTTTGTTCCTCCATGATACTGTCCAAAAAAAAGGAAACAAACAAGAATTGTAGGACAATGTATATTTCTTGGATTCAGAAGAAACATACTTCTATATGTCAAAGTCCAATGAATTACCATATAGTAATTGATGAAGGAGCCTCCCGTTTGAATAAATCTTGCGACAGCAAATGCCATATCCTCTGCAGGACGGTAAGGAACTGGACCTCCAAATTCAGTAAACCTGCCAGCATTATCAAAACAGAAAATCATCCCATCATGAACTCTAGCAAAGATGTAAAATAAGATATTGTTCACCTATTGCTTATGAGAGATGAATATGCAGTTTACCAGGCTGTCCAGGCTTCAGTCCACATCTTGGGTTTATTAGCCTTATTTGGTGTGAAGTAGTCACAGTAGAAACCATTGCAAGTATTAATCTGAGCAGGGAAAAGAGATACATTAAGGTAAAATACCCGAGAAAATTTTATTGTAAAGGAAAAAGGAACAGAAGACATGCCAATACAAGCTATGTTCCAGGATGTTTTAAAGTATTAGTAAAAGTAGCTATCAGAAACAGGGGAAGTACAGTATCTCTCTGATAGTAAGTTTGATTCAGACAGGTAAAGAATGTTTTTTTGCAAAACACTAAGGGGTCGTTAGGTAGGGTGTATAAGAATAGTGCTAAATAGGGTGTATTAATAACGATTGCATTAGTAATATTAGTTATGCTGAGATTATTTCTTATGCACTGTCTGGTTCGGTGTATTAAAAAATCTATGCATTCATAATTTCTATAAAAAAAAAATCTACAAAAATACCCTCCACAAATACGGTCGAAAGGATGTGGAATAGGTTTTGAGGGGCAATTGTGTCTTTAACCATGCTAATGCATGCATTAAAAGTCCTTGCATTGCTAATATCATGGTTTGTCATGTATTAGTTATACATTGCATAATACCAAATAGAGTAGAGTGTACACATTAGTTATACATAGGTTGAAATTTTTTACCAAACAAGGTATTAGTAATACACAAAACTAATGCATGCATTATTTATTCTAATATATCCTACCAAACGACCCCTAAGAAACAAACATATTCAAAAATTGTGTGATTACAAGAGTCAAAGGTCACTGAATATTTTTTAAGAGACAAGAAAACAGTTAGGAGAAGGAACAAAAGTCATCCCATGTGCAGGGATTAAAACTATTCTATTTAATTCATCAACATCTAGGGTGACAACTGACAATAATTTTTGCATAGAAAATTAATGAAATTATATAGAATCTACTTACAATAGGATCAGGAACATCATCTTGCTTGCACATGATCCATGGGACACCAGTGCCAAGATCCACAGCCATTTTGGCTGCCCATTCTGAGTAAGCTTTACCAGGTTCACCTAGTTCCCACTCCATAGGTCCATATTCATTTTCTATCTGTCAAGAAAAATTCAAAGACAATTATCTTCATCAAACAAATTTGCAAGATTATTGGAGAAAATGATAACAAAAGATACTGAAATTTCTTTAACAACCTGAGATAGAATAATTGGACCACCCTGAGATTCATAGAGCTTTGCCGATTTCATCATATCAACAATCTTAGTAGTGAACTTTTGCATTGCAGCCTACATTACAGCATTTACAAAAAAAACATAACACCCAAATTAGAAACCAGACACATTGAAATGAAGAATTTTTCATATGACAACTTGATCTAACCTTGAAAGGCTCATTGTTTGTTCTGAAACTGATACCTGGAACATATTTCAGCCAAACAGGAAAACCCCTGAAATTAAAACAAGTAATATGAGCAAGAACTTAACTTTATGCCTATATGGGGTTGTCATAATTTTAAGCCATACCCAAAATTCCATTCAGCACATGCATAAGGTCCAATCCTAAGATGGACATAAAGTCCTGCTTCTTGCACCACTTTAATGAACTTCACTAAATCATACCTCTCTTCAAAATAATACTGGAAAGGAAAAGAATAAGTTAAATACTAGCAGCAAATGATGAAAAACATGAACAATTAAAAAAAAAAAAGATTCTACTTTACTCACTTTCCCTTCTTCAGGCTCATGCCCATTCCAGAAAACATAAGTCTGTATAACATCCACTCCCCCTTCTTTTGCCTTCTGAATAAGATCTGGCCACATCTGTGTAACCCCAAAACAAGGAAAAAGATTTAAACTTTAAGACACCCATTTGCCAAAAGAACAATCTTGAACAAAACATGGAACATCAAAACCAACATATGAAGTAAATATTATTTTTTTTTGACATGAGAGTATACCTCAGGGGTGCTTCTAGGGTAGTGAATGGATCCAGAAATGAGAATTTTTCTTTGTCCATTTACAATGATAGCTTTATGGTCATATGAAACAGAAGCAATTCCACAAGAAACCCATAAACACAATAACAACATCAGCAACATTGCTATCCAAGAACCCATATTTGTCAGCATTGAGACAAATCAAGAATCAAGATTGTGCCTTTACAAGGCACTGAACTAATGAACTAACTTCCTCCCCACCCCCACACCTTATTATTCCTTTTTTTTAATCAAGTTGCAAACTTTATTCTATTCTTGCATAGGGATTGAAAAAAAAAAAAAAAAGCACTGAAGGGAAAACAGCTGTGTTTGTTGTCTGAAGAATTTTCTTCTTTTTTTTATTTTTTATGTTTATTCCAGTAGTCCATACTTTTTTTCCCTTCTAGGCTCTAGTGCTGAGCAAAAGAACAAAGAAGAAAGAGAAATTTACTGCCTAGAGTAGGAGTACAAGTTCCAAGTAGATTACATTATTCAATTATTAAGGGTCTGTTTGGCAAGAATTTTGTGAATATTTGGGAAAAAATGTACTACTTTTCATTCCAATTTATAAAAGAAAAGGATGTTCATTTTCTTTCTTTTGCCATTCTTTAATTTTAATTTTTTTCTAAAGATATTCAGAAAATCTTGATTCCTCTGGTTCATATTAAGTGAATTGTTAAGACTTTTTTTCATAGTTCAAAATAAGTGGATTTTTTCAATGTTCAAAAAAAAATTATTGGGATTTTTTTCATATTTACCATTCATTTAAGGGAAAAGGGTCAAAAATGCCCTTAAACTATACGAAAGGAACAAAAATGTCCTCCGTTTGTAGTTTGGTCCAAAAATGTCCTTACCGTCAATACGTTGGTCCAAAAATGCCCTTATTGTTATTTAATGGGTCAAAAATACTCATTTTTCAAATAAATATATTGTTTATTTTCTTTTTAACACATTTTTTTCTAATAATTTTTTTTAAAAATTAGCAAATGTTTATCTTACTTCAATTTAAAAAATAAAATAACAAATGAAAATATTTCTTATTTTAATAAAAAAAATTATTATAATTATTTTTTATCGTTATATAAATATAAATTAATGATGGATATACTATGATCTTATATATATGACATATATTATCTGTCAAAAGGGTATATGAAGTTATTCTATTTTAATTGATAAAATGAGATTAAGAATAAAAAAAATATTTCTTACATTTTTTATTTGTTAAAGTGTTTTTAAAAGAAAGAAAACAAGAACATGATTTTTTAATAATATTTTAATTATGAAGAAGATGTGTTTAAAAAGGAAAAAAATAATATAAGTATTCGAAAAATGACATTTTTGACCCATTTAGTAACTATAGGGGCATTTCTGGACCAAAGTATTGACTGCAAAGGCATTTTTGAACCAAAGTATTGACGGCAAGGGCATTTTTGAGCCAAAATATAAATGGAGGGCATTTTTGTTCCTTTCACATAGTTTAAGGACATTTTTGATCATTTTCCCTTCATTTAATAAGGGTTCTTAACGAAGTACTTTATAGTATTTTTTAGAGATTAATTATGAACAATCAAAAGGATAATAATGAAAACAACAACACACCTCGTGGAATCTCTTATGGGTGGATAAAATGTATGCAGGTTTTATCACTATTTCATGAAGATAAAGAGATTGTTTTTGAAAGACCCTCGACTCAGATGTAGCAATTTCAAGATACAAAAATGAAACTATAGTGAGTCACAAGAAAACAATGTGAAGTCTGCCAGAAGGAAGCAACACTACAACACAATAGTGCAATAATCGAAGCACAATACACAACATACTAGAATGGAGTATTGAAAACAATAATAAATGATGATGGATATTTTTTTTAAAAGTACAGTAATACAACTAGTACAAGGGCAAACACCAACCACCGTAAGCAAGATAACACTATACTACCTGCTAACCTTTTACCTTAAATTTTTAAAGTGAAAAATTATCCGTACTGACTTGAAAATTAAAAATGTGTTTGACCATATATACTATAAATTAGACTTGTTTTTTGAATTTTTATGAGTGATTTGGAATGAGAAAGTGCAATAAATTTTTGGTATTTTCAAATTTTGAAATTAACTTTAAGCTAAATTTCAAAAATTTATGGCCTAACATAATTTTTGAAAAAAATATTTATCATCAAATGCCAACTAAATAACTTTTCATAATTAATATTGAATTTTATTGTTAAATAAATTGAATCCAGTGTTTATTAGAACTTGGAAGTATTTAAAACTCATTTAAGGGAACTAATTCTAAATAAAATGTGGGATTATTTTATTTTATATTTAGTTGAATCTTAATTTTGATATAAATAATTTAAGGATTATTTGTATCATATTTGTAAATTGTATTATTAATTCTATAGCACACTCAACAAAATACTAGTTTGATACCATTACTCACATGATAAAATAATAATAATAATGCTTCTCCATTATATTCATTATTCACTAAATAATTTCATCTTGCATTATATTTCTCATACTATAATTTTCTCAAAAACCAAACAACCCCTTTAGTTTTTTTAATATATAAAAGATAAATTCCATCTGGTGTGACTTTTAAGATTTTTACCCACTGTTCGTTTAAACTATCGTCATTCTTCATAATCATGTCACTTAGTTATTTTTTAACTCCAAATTATTGATATTTTAAGTTTGGACACGTGAATTGAGAAAAGGAGGCTTTAAAACTTATAAATAATTTAAATTTATTCTGATATCAAAACAATTTAATAGCATATTCTTTTTAACGAGAAGAGTTTGATACATTTTTCAATGTTGGTATTTAGATTTAATATATTCTTATTGTGAAAATGACGCACATATACTTTAACCAGTACACAAATAACTCATATATATCTTTTTTCTTTAATGAAAGAGGGAAAAAACAATTTTTTATTTATTTATTTTTTAAT
This sequence comes from Solanum etuberosum, assembly GCA_029582245.1. Taxonomy (NCBI): domain Eukaryota; kingdom Viridiplantae; phylum Streptophyta; class Magnoliopsida; order Solanales; family Solanaceae; genus Solanum; species Solanum etuberosum. The sequence continues at coordinate 76,705 of JAJONR010003679.1, read as the reverse complement.
TTTAAGTTTTATGATTATAATTTTTAAATATATTTTAGTACATTTCATATATCCATAATTAAAAATCATGTATTCAAAATTTTCTCCACTTATTAATTTCGTATCAAATTAAAATCAAATAAACAAACTACAACGGAGGCATAACAAAATGGAATAATTAGTTGAGAATAATTATGTGAGAACTTTTGGACTTTGTTAAAAGCACCTAGGTTGGGGCCCTTTGTGCATTTATTTTTTTAATTAAGTATTGGGACCCACTTTTCCATATTTCCATTCAATAAACTAATTTTCACACTGCCTTTATGAAGCATGAGATTTTTTAATTAAATCGGCGCAAATAGCTTAATTACAAGTACTAAGGATTGTTTGGCTTTAATTTAAAAAATGTAAATTTTAATGCGGGGCTTTTAAGCTACTACACAAAGATTCATTTATTAAAAAATAAATAAATGCAACTGTTTTTTTTCTCAAATGAATAAACGCGAGTAGAGCTGTCAAAATGGGTTTAGCCCATAGGGCCGGCCCAACCCAACCCGTTATTGGGGTAGGGTTGAGATATGATTTTTCAAGTCCATTTAAAACTAGAGCTTATAAGTCCGGCCAGCCCTGGCCCCTTGAGGCTTGATCGGAGCTGGGCTGGGGTCGGCCCATGGACCAAAACTTTTTTATTTAAGAGTAACTTACAATAATCACACTAGTATATAATCTAATTACTTAAATACACGTTATGTTGTAATATTATAAATCTTTACCAGATTTTGGTAAGTCAAGATATATGGACTCAAAATTAGGTTAATTTGTTCTAGATACACTCTATCCAAGTAAATTCGCATGTATTTAGGATACATAGACAAATATCGCGTCCTCGCTTCCCTCCCATCTTGCTTGTCACTCTCTTATCTCGCTCGCATATCTGGTATGCGAGATACATCCTAATTACACTAGATTTTTGAAACAACACCATTGTTTGTCATTTTTTATTTGAAAATCTTCTCATTTTCTTGATGTTATAGAATTATAAGTTTGAAAAGAAAAAAAATGAAAAAAAGAAGGGCCAGCCCGTCCTAGCCCTTCAAATTCCTTGGCCCGCGAGGCTTGGGCCGACCTTTTTTGACAGCTCTAAACGCGAGTAACAATGTCTTTATAGTCATTATTACAAATAATTGGTTGGTACGCGATTTTTACTGTCTCAAGAAGAGTGTGTATGATATTTTTAATTGGCCAAACCCATCGGTGACCTCCTAAAGTTGGCACCAAGTTTCACTTAGACACCTCAACTGGACGATGTTCATTTTAGACACCTCATGTAGGGTCCCGCTGTGTCATTTTGACATTTTTTTGACAATAAGCAAAAAGCTGAAAGAGAGTGTAATACACTCGTTGATGACGTGACAAACAACCAATTAGATGATTACATGTGTCATTTTAAGTTGAAAATTATTTTAAAATCTATTTAGTAAATAAAATAAAAATACTATTCTAAAAAAATCAATTTAACCCCCCCCCCCCGCCCCGCCCCGATGGTGGTCGTCTTCTCCACTACATTCAACAATTTTTTTAAAAAAAATTAATCTACTTTTTTTAATGTTTCAGATCTTTTTTTTCTTTTTATTTTGGTGTTGTTTTGAGAGAAAAGGAAAGGAGGGGGAGGGAGGGAGAGAAAGAAAGAAAAAATATGAGTGTTGGTATTCATTTTTTTCGATGAAAAAGGTGGAGAGCTGTGATGGTACCTTACTCTCCTTTTCCATCGAAAATTATATTTTTTCATTACACTCAAAATCTCATTTGTACTTTTATAAAAAATAATTATTTTCTTTTACTATTTTTCATATTTATTTTTTTCTTTCTTTTTAGTGTTGTTTTGTGGGAAGAAGAGAGGGAGATAGGAAGAAAGAAAGAGAGAATAAATATGAAATATGAGTGTTGGTATTCATTTTTCCGGCAAAAAAAGTGGAGGGAGGTGATTGTAGATTAAAAAAAGTAATACAATGAAGAAGAAGAAAAATTACTTGAAAACGGATTTGAATGAAAAATTCGACCTCCATTGAAGGAGTTTAAGCTTCGAAAAATGGTGGGAAGTGTGGTGGCTTGAAAAATGGAGAAGAAGAAGAGAAAATAAAATAAAAATAGCTAAATTGAGTCTTTCACGCTTTATTGTTGAGTGTATTACACTCACTTTGACATGTGAGCAAAAAGTGTCAAAATGACACAACAAGACCCTACATGAGGTGTCTAAAATGAACATTGTCCAGTTGAGGTGTCTAAGTGAACTTAGCGCCAACTTTAGGAGGCCACTGATGAGTTTGGCCTTTTTAATTCTTTATCATCAACTGCACACTCTATTTAGATATTTAATATGAAATTGTGATTTAAAATTATCATGTTTGAGCATACAATAATCTATCGTATTTGGACGTATAATATTCTAAAAGATTATGTATATTTTATTTGTAATATTAATTTGTACAATAGGGTCTCGAATTTACCACAAAGTGCGTGAAGTTGCACTCTTTTTGCCTTCGTAGTTTTTTATACTTCTTTGTATTGGAATGCCATATTTGTTTAGTAATTCTTGCAAAGAAGGATTTCTAGCAAAGATGGAGCCAGGATTTGAGGTTTATAGACTCATATAGAAGTAACAAATAGAAATAGATAAGTCAAATCAAATATAGGCAGGTCGAATCGAATATCAATGGATCAAAAATGAGTCGGGTAAAAATCGTTAAAATATTTGAGCCACACATATATAATATGCATAAAGAATGGGTAAATAAAAGGATAAATGAATATTCATATTATCCATTACTTCTTATTATATAAAAGAAATAAATATTTTTAAATTACAAATATTTTTTCTTATTATTTTGTACTTTTAAAGTGTGTCTGGTATGAAAGAATATTTCATCTCTTTTATAATAATATATAATAATCTATAATTTAATGAATGAATGGCGATAACTAACTTTTCTTAAAAATCTGATTTTGAAATTGCATTTATGAAATAGTGAAAAGAAATGATAGTAAGTGATCCGGATTTTATTTCTTGTTGTAAATTTTATGTTTTGTTTTTTTTAAAAAAACATTTTAATAGATCTTCTATAAATAAAAATTACTCAACAACGGAAAAAATATGTAAGTTTGTGTTTTCTTTTTTATTTTAAAATAAATAGAAAGCATATAGATAAAAATAAAATAATAGGTGAAGCTAGTGGGTTTCAAATCTACATATTTGGTTGTTATCAAAAACCTAATTTTTTACATTGAATCATATGCTTGTTTCGTTAGTGGGTTTTTCACTTATAAGTTTGCTATATTTACTATCATTTTTAATATAAATATAGAATTTATGCAAAAGTTATTGAGTTTGTCCGAACTTTCCTCTTACACAATAGTTTCACTCCTAGTTTTCAGTATTGAGCGATCAATAGCTTGAAAAAGATAATTTTTCACTTTGAAACTCTTTAACCTTAGACCGTCAATTCTATTTTTTTATTAACTTCAAACAAAGCAATATCAGTGGTTGACACTTGCACATAGGCGAAAATTTTTGGACCCTAAGAAAGTTCTCCATCAATATATTTCTATGATCGTAATAACCATCGAAGCGCGAAATAACAACTTAAATAAAATTTTCAGAGGCCATCGTTTTACTACTACAATAATACCATAAATAATTAAAACTCTTTTTGGCTCTGATACCAAAAGATAGAAATCAATATAAAACACTTACACTTGCATATTACGTTCATTTTTGTTGCTGTTGATTTCTATTAGATTTTTTATTTTTGATTTTTTTTTATTTCATATATTACCCATTTAATTCAGTCAAATATTTTTATTAAGACAAATAACATGTCAATTGTGTCTTAGGTATATGATACAAACATGTTTGATTCTCAATTTTCATCTGTAAAGTTTAAAATAGTGGACCATATCCAACAATCCTCAGTCTTAGACCAGTAAATTTTTAGACTACGAGCATGTTTGTATTAACTGAAAAAAAATATTTTTAAAAAAGTAACTTTTTAAAGTCCAACTTAAGTTACTTTTAAGTCAAAAAATAAAAAAAATAGGAGGGTCCTACTTTTGATTTTTTGTTGTAAATAATAAAGCCAAGTGGATGTCCATGTGGGGTCACTCCACTGTAGCAATGTAACTTCTCCTAGCAAATTGTGTCTATAAAGAAGGCATTACATACAACAAAGAGGGACACCAATATTTATAAAATACTACTACTTTCTCTCTTTTTTTGTTCTTAATACTTGTTGTTTTTCTTTCCTCTTTCTATGTTTTCCATTTGATTTAATAATCTACTTTTATTTTATAACACGTTATCAGCACGAGACTCTACCATTTAAAATTAACTTCCTATTTCAGAACTTGAAAAGACACCGCCTCATCGAAAATTAGTAAGAATTTCTCTTTTGTTGTTTTCTTTCTATGGTGAGGATAGAAATAAAAATTAATGCTAGATCTCATTAAATATTACTCCATTGGTATTAGGTTGATTAGTTTTCACTCTCTCAACTCCATCAAGAGTAAAATCCTTGTTTCAAGGTATCTACCTTCAAGTTTTTCGGCAATATCTATTCTTATTAAGCAAGGTGGGAGATATGTTTATTATGAACTTTGAAATTCTTACCACATGATTAAGAAGAAAAATGAGTTTGAGTTTATGATTTAATTTTTGACATTTATTTTTTCATAAGAAAAATTGGTTTACGAATAAGGGGCTTTGCACAATATGAAAATATTTCTACTACTTAAGTTGTCCAAGTAAGAAATTTGGATAATTATCTTTGATCATTTTTCGATAGTCTGAAAGACTTTTCCTTAAATTTTATGTTTTTCACAAGCTATAGATTTGTTTAGAATAAAATGGTTATATTGGACCACCAGAAATGACGATTTCTTTGAAAGCTCTAAATAAATTCACAATACTTTGAATTTATTCTCTTTATGGAACAAGGTATGTTCATCATGTATAGAACTTGAGTACTGCCTCAAATTAAATAACTCGTAATAATTTGGGCAGATTACGTATGCACAAATTTCACTGAGTTTGCTCAGGAATTTCTTAGTCAAATTTGTTTGATAGAAGTCTTCATAATTTTTACCTTATGAACCTAGTTTACAAATGTATATGATCGTATGTGGACAAGAAATAATTTTTAGAATAAATGGTCTTGAATATAAATTTTATATTTTTATTATTATAATTGTTTATATTATTGAGCTTATAATTCACACTTAGCTGACAACTGTTTTATCATTTTCCTTGCAATAAAATGATTTTGTTAGCTAATAAAGGGATAAAATAATTGCAAATTGAGTTTCTGTTATGTGTGTGCTGTTGATATTAATGTTTGGTAGTGTCCTAAATTTAATTTTTGATGATTAACGTATCAGTAAGGATAACTCTAATTATCAAGTGAACTGTTGGTCAATTAACTTTGTTTGAGATAAAAAAAATTAGTTGGGAGTGCACTTTGTCTAGCTAAATGTTTTCAGTTAATATCACAGTAAAACCTCACTAAATTAATTAGGTGGGACCATGAAATATTATTATTTTGTAGATGTATTATTTAATCGATAAATTAATATTTATTAATTTAAAAAGTATTTCGACACCGCAAAATTCGTTTGAAAATGAAATCTCGGAGAATTTGAATGAACCCACACGTGAAAACGTCATTCATGAACTTGAGGTCATGATTAATATTCTCGATAATCACAATAAAATGGACGTTAATAACCTGTTAGATGGGTAAAATGATACATGTTCAGAGGTCCAGAGCTTAGAAGAAATTGTGGATACCATTGGAAAACGATGTTGATGATAATGTTGAAGATGTTACAATACCTTTGAAACAAGTTATGTGTAAGGAAACATTTATCGCATCTAGAACTCTTCACAATTTTACGGTGCAGTTCGAAAAGATAACACTGAAACTTTTGGATGCAATAAGAAAAGTTAGAGATGAGCTTCAACTAGATTTAAATTTTAACATTAAGGAACACAATAGAATCATATTTCACTAAATTATCTTAGATATATTTGTAATTTTAGAGAATTATTAATTTATAATATTAATGGGACCATATATTTATATAGGGGTCTTCTAAAAATATATTATCTTATTATCTTATCGAAATAGGTGATTTTTTCCATTGGCCCAAGTCGGGACCGGAGGAAAATATTATCTTAGAGAGATTATTAATTAATCGAGTATTAATTTAGTGAGGTTTTACTGTATATGGATTTGTATGGATCATGTTTTAAGTTATATGTATACTCTAACTAATTATCCACATTTTGAAATATGCGTATCTTTTTATTCCGAGCTCGAAATTAAGCAAACTTGATGGCGTTGGAAAGATGACTCAAAGACCTTCGATTTGATAACTCATGGGCCACCTAATTCTTTATGTGGTAAAAAATATGATCGTTTGAAATTGACCAAAAACTAAAAACCAATGGATGACTTGTACGAACCTCTATTTAGCTCTTTCGAGGTGTTACACCCTACTCTAAATAGGATCAAAATTATTAGGTAAAGAGGTAGTGGCTAAGGGACCTCTTAGGTTCAATTTGAAACATTAAGGCTAAAATCAAGATAAATGTAAAACTAGAAGGGACCAAATTAAATGTATGCCAATTAATAAGGATCAAAATAAAACCCACAAAAACAGACGGCGGCGAAAGCATTTTCATATCCAGCATTACTACTTCTTCTTTGGCAAAGAAAACCACAATTTTCTTCTAGAAGCTTCCCGTAATATACTCTAGTCTAATACCTCCGACGAGTTTGCCGGAATATGAGTCGCTACGACAGCCGTCCGGCCGACCCTGGCTCTTACCGTGACCGTCGCAGGTAAAAACCCTAATTATTCAAACTCCGGCTATTCTTGACATATTCATACGCGATAGTTCTTATTACTGTAATTGTGCTTAGGGTTTAGCTGCGTTGAACAAAGTGTATCTAATTGTGGATTATCTCCGGCTATACATGCAAATATACTCATATATGCTTTTTTACGACAGTTCTTATTGATAGTAAACTGTGATTAGGATTTTATCTGCTCTGAGTAAACTGTATTTAGCTTTAGATCTTCTCCAACTATACTTATTAACATACTCTTATCGGCTTTTCATGTATGATAATCTTATTGACTGTAATTATGGTTAGGGTTTATGATTCCTGTAAAGTTTATTTTTATTGTAGATTAATCGAACATTACTTGAAATGTCACTTCTAGTATACTCCCTAGGGGAAAAGATATATGAGAGTGTGTGTAAAAAGAACATATTTCTTTTGATTTAGCGGATTCATGCTTACTATAACTAGTTGTTTCGGTTTTCTATTAGCGCTTTAACTATAACCTCAGCTCTGTTTATTGGTCTGAGCAAGATGTGACTTATTTAAACTGAATATTCAAAATGAACAATTCGTAAAAAGAATTTTTTCTGTGGGATTATGTGTATTCTAGAGTTGCTTACATTACCAATTGTCAATTTTTGGTCATTGTCATTGAGATTCATGTCAATTCGGATTAATATTTAGGTATCGATATTTACTGTTTTCTCTCCTTTCAAACAAAGAAAAAAACCATTTTAAAAAAAAAGAGGATCTTTGAGAGTTGTATCCTTATTTTTGAATCCTTCCCCACCTAGCTATTTTAGGCTGGGTTGTAGGTCCTGGGCGGGAGGATGGATATACTCACATACATTTTTCTTATATGACAGTTTTAATGACTGTAATTATTGTTAGTGGTTTGCTGCTTTGAATAAGCATTTCTGTTTTGGATTATTTTCAGTGATTCAGGCTTCGGTGGGGGCTCAAATTATAGGTCATCATCATCGAGCAGGAGAGATTCCGAGGGTAAGGAGTCGCCACGGAAGGTTAATTTGGATGATTTGACTCCATTTGAGAAGAATTTCTATGTTGAATCACCATCCATAGCAGCAATGACTGAAGGTGAGGTGGAAGAGTGTAGACGACGACGGGAGATCACTATTGAGGGCCGTGATGTGCCCAAGCCTATAAAGTCCTTTCATGATGTAGGATTTCCAGGTATATTAAAGCAAAATGGCCTTTATAGAACCACTATCCATCAAAAAAAATATGGTGTAATTTTGATCTAAAAAGAGTATGTACAGTAATGGTGTGAAAAAAATTCACAATCCTTGAACTTGAAAGACAAGCACAATCGGGAATATAGGGTGTGTAACCTGTTGTAGCTGTTCAAGTTAGACTGATTGTGATGCATAAATATGTATTATGAGTATACCAAAACAGAATATCAGTGTCTCCCACTCCTCCAAACAGAAATATTATTGCGAGTAATTTATCCAAGAGCTCAACTGTGGTGCTGCTTGGTACAATTTCCTAAGTATTGCAGTGTGGGGCCCTCTTGGTATTGTTTGGGGCTAATGAGGAGCTTTGTTCAAAGGTCTGTTATGCAGAACGCCTGAAGTATTGTAGTAGCAGTGTACTGGCAATCATTTTCTCTAATTATTTGAGCAGTGCTTCAACTATAGATACTTGGAATTGCCCAATGCCCATTAATGTGAAACTAAATCAACATTATAGGATATGAAAGGATGGTCTTAATGAATAATGGAAGTCATTCATCTTAAGTTTCAGCTTGAATACGTGTGCAAAAATGCAAATATTTATCCAAATGACCATTGTGAATCATCCATGTGTCTGATTTACTGAGCTGTCCGAATCTAGTGACTGAGGGTAGTTTCTGACTTCTAACATAGAACTCGTCAATTCATTCTGCTTTTTCTGTTTAATTATTGTTTTCGTATTATGATTTTCAAATGGCTCCTGTTTTCTTTGACGGGTGGTGTACACATCAATATTTTTGATAACATGTGTCAGAAGCTTTTGGTTGAATGACACTTCGTTTTTGTTTTTTCCCTCTTTCTATGTTTGCTTGGTCCACTACTTCAGATTATGTCTTGCAAGAAATTGAAAAGGCTGGCTTCACTGAACCTACACCTATTCAAGCTCAAGGTTGGCCTATGGCCTTGAAGGGTCGTGATCTCATTGGTATAGCAGAAACAGGGTCTGGGAAGACAATTGCTTATCTGTTGCCTGCAATTGTGCACGTTAATGCCCAGCCCATTTTAGGTATAAGTGCAGAGCAGCTCATTCACTCACGAGTATATGCATCTTCATATTTTGTTGAGCAGTACTTTCTTCTTGCTGCATAGTGTGATTTTTGATGCAACTCCTCTATTTGTTTTTTGTTCATATCTTATTTTCAAGATCATGGAGATGGTCCAATTGTCTTAGTGTTAGCCCCAACTCGTGAACTTGCTGTTCAGATTCAACAAGAAGCTACTAAATTTGGTGCATCATCACGGATTAAGAATACCTGCATTTATGGTGGGGTTCCAAAGGGGCCCCAAGTTCGTGATCTTCAGAAAGGTAGGTGGTGATATGCTCAACGTGACTTTACTACTGTGTCGTGATGTTGATGGATCGGGTATATCCTAGAGCTTCTTCTCTCAGTTTTGTAGTATTTTTTTGCATGTCATAATAGAACTAATCAATATATTTTTACTTGATAGGTGTTGAAATTGTTATTGCCACACCTGGAAGGTTGATTGATATGTTAGAATCTAATCATACAAACCTACGAAGAGTGACATATCTCGTGCTGGATGAGGCTGACCGCATGCTAGACATGGGTTTTGAACCTCAGATCCGCAAAATTGTTTCTCAGGTTTGCTTCTGTAATTACCTGTTAGATCCAAAATTGAGTTTCCCTTCTTTTCTAGACATGGGTTTTGAACCTCAAATCCGCAATTGTTTCTCAGGTTTGCTCCTGTTAGATCCAAAATTGAGTTCCCTTCTCATCTTAGTTTTCTGCATATGAAACACCATTAGCTGTTCTGTCTTTTATTTCCCTGAATTGCTAGTTTTTCTTTCTTCTCTTATTGGATCAAATTCTTGTTCTCAGCTCAAATTGTAAGTTATCTTTGAATTTATTTCTTAAGCCGTTTTAAGCATCTGTATCCTCTGTAAGGTTAATGTGTGGTTTCTACCAAAAAGTTTGATTTGCGAACAAGTGATTGCTAGAAAGTTCTATTATTCTGCTGGATCTTCTGCATTTAAACACTACCATCATTTCTAGTGTTTATTCATCTTTCTTTTTGTATTTAAATCTGTTGAAACAGCTAGCTTTTTTGTCAGTATGAAGAAGGTACTCTCTCTCTCTCTCAGAAGTTTTTGCTTCCCCTTCCAACCTTTTAGTTCTGGAGTTTAATGGACAATTTCTCTCATCCAGGACTAAATTTGTATGAAAAGTCTGAAAGAAATTTCTTGGTACTTTCTCTATTTATTTGGACAATACAAAACATTAATAGGACAGAGATGTAACTCCTGTTTGTCAAGTCAATAAAATACTGTTTACCTCTTTCCTCCCACTTCGACATTCTTCATACTGGGGGTGTTGGTTTTAAGGTTCAATGGTTTTGCAGATACGCCCAGATCGTCAAACGCTGTATTGGAGTGCCACATGGCCCAAAGAAGTTGAGCAGCTTGCAAGACAATTCCTTTTCAACGCATACAAAGTGAGTTTCTTTTGAGGTTCTGATCTAGTTCCTCAGCCCATTCAAAGTGAGGCCATTCATCACTAATTCACTATGTTGTGGCCCACCTATTCCTTTTATAGTGTCATCAAGATAAGAAGTGAATGCGCTATTTTCTTCGACTTAATAGTTTGTACGTGATCTGTCTCTTCTTTTTAACTATCTTCTCTGAAAAATTTCTTAGGTAATTATTGGTTCAGCTGACCTGAAAGCTAATCATGCTATTCACCAGCATGTGGAAATCGTCTCGGAGAGCCAGAAGTATAATAAGTAGGGTGTTATCCCTTTATTCTATTATTTCGAGTATTGGAGGCCTCAAAACCTTTTAACAATGTCTTTTCACAGTTGGTTAGATTCTTCCATTGAACTACACCTGTTTTGTAAATTCAGATTAGTAAAGTTGCTGGAAGATATTATGGATGGTAGTCGGATTTTAATATTCATGGACACCAAAAAGGGGTGTGACCAAGTAACTCGGCAGCTCCGGATGGATGGTTGGCCTGCACTTTCTATTCATGGTGATAAGAGTCAAGCAGAAAGAGATTGGGTCCTTTCAGAATTCAAAGCTGGAAAGTCTCCTATAATGACAGCTACAGATGTTGCTGCTCGAGGTCTAGGTAGGAAACTCTATTGGCCTCTTTATGAATAATATAATCATTTAGTGCTCATCTTAATATAAGATTTCGTCTCCCATTCTTCCTGCTCCCAACACAAAAGACATTCAGTTCTCATTTTCTTTAGAAATTAGCTATTTTCCCCATTGACCTGTTGGGTCTTTTGGTATATAAGTGCCTCCCAACCCTGCCTCTCCACCTTCAAAAAGAATACGCACACATGCACAACAGATGAACAGAAAGAGAAGAATACACATTAAAGTAGGAGAACCTTTTTTTTTTTTTTTGGGGTGGTGGAGGCGGGGATGATCTGCTTGAATTGTTGTAACAAATACCAAATTATTGCAAGAAGTTCTGATTTGCTACTTACATGAAAAATATTCATGTATTTGCAGGCATTGATAGTCCAGGCCGGTTAAAGGTTCAGCTTAAAATGACCTTGTTGTACTATAAATATTGGTTATAATTTGTTCAACCTTTTCGTCCAATGATGTGAAGGATGAAACAAATTATTTATTGTGTCAAACATCATAATTGAATAATATACATGCCAGATAGAAGGGTGAGGTGCGAATTGGAGAACAAATTTAAAAAATTGAGAAGCATGTGGTGGGAAGAGATGTAGGTAAAAGGTTAGATGAAAAAATATTCAATCTATCATCTATCCTCAATCACAAATTAGTGGGGACTGTCGTTATCAAATAAAAACAAATTAGTCGGGATTGTGGTATGAATCCTATTATCTAATTTTCTCTATTAGATCTATTGATTTCTATACTAAATAATGTACTTTAGTGATAACAAAGAGAGTAATTATAGGAAAATTAGAGGTTTTAAAAACCAGAGTCTAAATCTTAGATGTACTAAATAATTTTAGGAAAACTAAGAGTTCCTATTATCTATTTTGCTCTATTAGGTCTTTATTTTTTGAAACTAATTTGTTAGTGTTTTCTATTAGGTCATTATAATAAAGAATGTATTTTAGTGATAACAAAGATAATAATTATAGGAAAATTATACCATTCGAAAAATAATAATTAAAGGAAAAATAGAGGTTTTAGAAAACCAGTGTCTTAAAAATTTAAGCAAAACTAGAGTTTTTTTTTTAATACCAGAGGTTTTTTAAATCTTACATGGACTTAGAAGTCTCAAACCCACTCGAGGTTCTCTAAATATCGATCTCATCTTTAATCAATGTTCTATTATGCGTCTGATCCCTCTGAACTCTGACTGTATGGTTTTATACATGGTTATACTTTTTCCTCCGTCTATGACTATTGGTTTTATTATAATCTGTTGTTGCAATCATATTTTCATAAATAGCCAATCTCTAGTTTTGTGGCCATCAGATATGAAGATATTCAGGCTCTATGTAGCATCTTGTAGATGACACGAGGACAATTTTTCAGTTTAAATATATAAACAGAAATAACTCATATTGGGACCTGGTATGTTCTTGTTTTTTTGATAATCATTGTGTCCGGGCCACTTTGCGCGCACCTCGACTAATTCCACGAGATACCTACCACCTCCACTAGCAATAGGTACCAGCTAATTCTGTCCACCAAGGCTAGGACATATGGGAAGAAATCACCTATTGATGTTTATCTCGGTTGGGATTTGAACTTGAGCCCTCATAGTTCTCAACACACTCCATTGATCACTAAGCCACATCCTTGGGTGCGACCTTGAAATGTTGTGAATGCTCCATATATCTTGCTTGCTATATACCCTTGCATAGTTGCATACTTTTGCTACAAAGAGCAATGACTAATATCTGCTCTTAAGAGGGTACTATGACGAGGAAAAAATTTTGTGCAAGGAAGTTATGGCAAGCATGTCCAATTGTTCTGAAGTACTGAAAATTGTTATCACTTCAATTAGTTGGCTGAGTGCGTTTCAATCTGTGAAGGCCCGTCAACATTGTCTTAGGGAGAAGGAAGTAAACTTGCACCATAACCAATTTAACTACTAGGAAACATTTTATTACAACTTACTTTTGAATGGTGCAGATGTGAAGGATGTAAAATTTGTAATCAACTATGATTTTCCTGGATCATTGGAGGACTATGTTCATCGGATTGGTAGAACGGGAAGGGCTGGTGCCTCAGGGACAGCATACACATTCTTTACTGCAGCAAATGCTAGGTTTGCGAAGGACCTTGTTAACATTCTTGAGGAGGCCGGACAGAAAGTCGGTCCTGAATTGGCGAAAATGGGACGTGGTGCTCCTCCCCCTCCTGGTTAGTCTATTAACTGTGTGGGGAAATAACTTTGATCTTTTGGTTCATCATAGCACATCAATTGATTGGATATTTTGAATCTCTTCTGCCGGGTAGGGATAGATGGACTAAATTCCATGGATTCTGTTTATAAAAAAGATATGATAGTTGGCCTTTGACGTGTTTCCTGGTCAACTGTCTTTCCAGTAGGATGTGTTTGCTGTTAATAACTTCATGGGCTAGGAAAAGTACCATCTATGCTTTCATCTTTAATGATTTTCTTTTATGGCTAGGTCACGGAGGGTTTCGAGACCGTGGAAGGGGTTATGGAGGCAATAAGCAGTGGAGCTAGAAAAGACTGGGTACCACCGAAGGCAAATGTGGCATTTCCTTTCAAAGCTACTAATTTTGCCCCAGCTGATGGATATCTATTAAACATTTTATAGCAGTGAGATCATGACCCATTTGTTTTGCATGTATAATATGTTAAAATTATTTCAGTAGAAGGTGAAAAAGACAACAATCTTTATTTAGTTGTATTGTCTTATTTTTCTTGTTACTCTTGAATACCCGGGATTTTCGATGCACATTGGTTCATCCGTAGAAGGTAGCAGTACTAAATGTCGTAGTTATTTAGCGTGTATGTTGCAACTTGCAAGAAATCGTTGCACTTTCTATGTTAATTTATGAATGATTTGATAGAAATCATTGCACTTTTTATGTCTATTAACGAAAAATCAATTATGCATGAGCCAAGAAAAAGTATATTAGATTTGAAGCAATAATTTTACAAAAATCATACCAGATGGCAGTTGTAGAGTAATTTGACATTACAAATGAAATCATATATGCATCCAAGACTTGATTAAACCTTGTTACATTTTATTCGCTACTCATTAAGGATAATTTGACATAAATATTCCACAGAAAGTTTACCAATAAACTCATGCCTCATCCATGTTCCCAAATGCTAATAATATAGAAGTATTCTCAGTTCAATTACTCCCTCAATGTCGAAAATTATTATTTTCTATTTTTCTTCCAATGTTATTTTTATCATTAAATAATTCCTTTCGTTTAATTTGAATTTCAAAAGTGATTCTTAGTTTTGATTTAGAATTATTAAGTCTTGTGAAGCAAAATTTATATATATTTAAAAATTATTATCTCTAAACAATTTAAAATATATCTAAAAAATTCTGATAAAAACTTGTTTGATTGTTGAAATCTAAACTAAGGTAAATAAATTGAAATGGGGAAAGTACTAAAAGTCAAATTTAAAATTTCAAAATATTGTCTTTAAGGAAAATGCCCAATCAACAATGACACATGGAGGGAATAATTATTTAACTTTGTCGGAAGAAGGAGAAGCAACATGCTTTTAATTCGTGTGTAGTTGTATTACAGCGCAGTTGAAGCTAAATCAACAACTACTTTCTCATCATCCATGGCGTCAACATCAACATCAACGCCGGTGGGTAGTGCGGCGGCGGCGCCACCTCCGGCCAAGGAATCTTTTCTCCGCCGTAACAAGTTCATTTTTCCTATGTTCTTGGCTGTCAATTTGTCTGTTGGAGGTTCTTCCCTTACTCCTTAACTTGTATTCAATCTCTGCCTATTTGCTTGCTTTTTGAATATCTAGTACCGATTATGACTGCAGTTTTCTAGATCATTTGTTATAATCTGGATAGATCGGTAATGTTAGGTCAATTGGTGTAGAGGCGCCCACTTTAAACTTTGCATGTAATTATTGTTTAGTTTTAGGTTTTGGGGTGATTTGGAGAATAAGTACGTAATTAATTCTGACGGTTAAATATGTTTTTCTGTTGATATGTTAAATGTCAAAGTAAAAGTGAAAATGTAATTTTAGTACAGTGGACAAGTAAAAACGAATGAAAGGAGTACCATTTTGTGACTGTGGATGTGAGTCACAAAATTTTCAACTATACATTTGGTTAAAACTGAGGTTATTTCGTGCCCTTCTGGTTATAAGTTTAATTTTGTTTTGATTCCACTAATGTGAGGTTCTGTTGAATCTAAGACAAATCGTTATTGAAAATTCAACAGAACCTCACATCAGTTGGTCTCTGAAGTGGAGTAATGCCTACTGTGTTGGTTCATCACTTTATTGGATGAATATATTGAGTTGTTTTGGAGATGGTAGCTCGTATAAGGAAAATGATATTGTAAGCTCTGTATAATGCTCAATAAGTCAAGTATACAGTTTTATGATTCCTTTGATCGTAGCTCTTATTTAGGAAAAAGGCCAGAGAAATATATTAAGATGATTGGAATAGATACTACACTTGCTCGTAGCTGATAGGGGATGAAGAAGATATGGAGGAATGATAAGAAAAGTTAGAACAAGAGTACACTTCTCAAATTATAACTCAAAAAAGGTTGGTTTTCTCTTGTATACGGTAGTTCAAATATCCATTCACTGGTCACTGTCCATGGGATAGTGAATGTTCTTGCCAAGATGTCTTGAAGATGTAATTAAAGAATATTACAAGCACGGGGAGTACTGGGAAAATAAGTAGAAAACCAAAAAGAAAAAATGCAAGTCTCCTGAAGCTCGCTTTCAGAACAGGTATGATAAAGAATACTCATCAGTTGGCTCACTAAGCCATTTAGGGAAGTATGAATATCTTGTTAGTTATAATCCCCAGGAACGGCCAAAATTACAAAACAAAATAAAAAATGTCCTTCCAATTATTCCTAATTGGGAAGATGATAACACAACCCCTTTTCTCAAACCGACAAAATTCTAAATATTCATGTATAGCCCAACAAGCATCAGTTATGCCCAAGATTTTCACTATTTGAGCCTTTGAACAAAGATGGTGTAGTCCATGCTCCAAAAATTCCCAAAAGGAATTTAGCCCTTGGGAGAAAAGTCACCAACTAGTGACATTGAAGCAACTACCAATTGGTAGTCTGAAAATTCTATTTCGTGGGCAAACATTGACAATACTGTTAAAAATGTTGCCCACAACCAAAATAAAATGTGTAGCAGGGTGGAGAACATTGAGAAGAAAGTGGAACAAGTACCAGAAAAATCTTCTTAACATGCAGGACTCATCAAATCCTTGGAGCACAGATTAGAAATTTTGCAGTATGAGATTTATCCACTAGGTGCCTCTTTATTTCATTTTTTCCAGCAGCAACAAAAAGAAATGGTGGCCCTAAGAGACCAAATACAACTTCTGAAGCATGACACTCTGAGCCACCCCAAAAAAATAAAAATCAGCTCACTTCTCTTCCTCTCACAAGAACCTTCTCTACCCGAAATTATTCCCTTCCTCAGCTAGATTATCATTTCTTCTATGTTTCACCTCCCCAAAAGAAAAATAATAGTTTTTCACATAATTCATTTTCTCAAACCTTTGTTGAAAAACTCGAATTTGACATTGCAAAATAGTTTGGAATGAAAACGATGCACTAAGAGGCCAAAAAACACTTAGAAAAAAGAGAGATGGGAGAAAGTTCAATAAAATGCAAACCAAGAGAACTTGATCATTTTTTCACCCCTTGTATTTTTTAATATAAATGTCTTCTCCTAGCTAATTTCTCCGTAGCTTTTTCCTTCTAAATATGGGATGATGGCTAGTCCTTATTTGAATGTAGAGTATTAAATATTTTTAGTAGATGCATTGTATTATAGTGCATGAGTTCTCCGATTAATGACAATAACTCGATCCCAGTACCTTCCCTGCTCTGACATCATGTTAAAGTGTGTGACCATCTCATCTAAAAGTGTGTGACATCATGTTAAAGTGTGTGACCATCCCAGCACCTTCCCTGCTCTCGAGCACATTTTTATTTACTTAATTATATTTTCAACAGAACTTAAATGGGGTTCTCGCGGCACTGACAATGTTATGACATGTAAAGTTTGCTGCGTTTTGGTTGTTTGCAGTGTCCATAGTGTTGCTTGCTCTAAAATTTGATTGCTGTCTGATAGTTGCCTAAATAAATACTCTGATAGAATTGACATTTATATAAACTAGTGAGTCCACTCCCTATTTTTTATTCCTTCGGCCCAGTTTACACTTCACTTCCCATTACGAAAAGAAAAAATGAGGAAGTCTGGTGAAATCTTGCGATTCAGTTTTGTGTGGTCGACCGAAATGAGAAAGTCTGAGCTTTGCTTGATAATTTCTCTAAGCAAAGCCAAATTCTACTTTAAAAAGAAGAAAGAATGGAATCTTGTATGCACTTTTACTTCGTGGTGCATTTCACTTGGTGATTCTATTTAAGTTGGAAATGTACATAACTGGATAGCCTTCTATTAAGATCTTATCTAGTTACTTATAGTCTTTGTGCACCATGTCTTAATCAGTTGATCTATATTTCTTGTATCTAAATATATTCAGTTTCGATATAAAGAAATCATAATATGTTTTAACTCATACTCCGAGTGGTGGACAGTCTTTATTCTGTATTTTGCTTTACTGCATGTGGATTCTTTGTTCTTTCACTACATTTCTTTAGCAAAAACATGTGCTGTTAAGAGATGATTCTAACGGAGAAGTAGCGAGCACTTATTATGTACATGTAACGAGCATAATCTTTTCAGATCAATGTCACCATGTTATCTTCTAGAGAGATGTCTGATTCTGATGATAATTCCATCTGGCTCTTGACGCTCTTGCATTCTCTACATCATTTGGACCTGTGCTTCTGTGTCTTTCCTATTCTAATTCAATAACTCATCTTGCTTTTACATTCATCGTACATCAACTTATGTTTTTTTGTGTAATTTATGTAGCTTATCTTTTCATGACCAAAAAGAAAGATGTGGAAGCTGAGGCAGGAGAAGTGTCTGATGTTCCTAGCAGTTCAGTTTCATCAACAGCTGCTATTACTGCAGTTGCTGAAAAGCAAGCAACTGTTCCAGCTCTTGTTCATGAACCAATACCAGAAGATCAACAACGAGAACTAATGAAGTGGATATTGGAAGAGAAGAGAAAACTTAAACCAAAAGATCCCGAGGAGAAAAAACGCATTGATGAGGAGAAAGCTATGCTCAAGCAGTTTATTCGAGCCAAGTCCATTCCAAGTTTGTAATGGAGACCCTTCATAACTTTGATACTACTAGCTTGGAGATGTACAAGGTTGGATTTTCCCTTTTCACTGCAAAGATGGCGCCGAAGAATCAAATTGCTTGAAGAATGAATGTATATTGGATCTTTTTCTGAATTGCTTGAACAATGAATGTATATTGGATCTTTATCTGAATTGTTGACTTTACCAGAAATTTGTAAATAGAGTGCTTTTCTCATTAAATGCAGACTTGTAGTAATGCAAGCTTGGTGTATCAAAACAATCATAGACTAGTGAGGATTGTTCTAGTGGTTGAACCCCTACACTTTTGACCACTGTTGGCCCTTGTAGAGTGTAGTGCTGGGGAATGGGCTTTAACTAACTCAGGACAAAGCTCGTGCCTATGGTGGGGACTAAGTGGAAGCGAGAACATCTTAGAGTAACGCAAACATTAATGAGAATCCAATGCCTCAAGAATCGATGTTTCCCTCCTTGAGATAAGCACAAGTAGATTAGGTACCAATACAAAAAAAAAAAAACATACTATTATGACTCACTTGTGCACAAGTAATGGAAAGATTTATGGGTTTTGATCAGAACTCCCTGGCTTGAACTGCTGATATAGCAGCAATATATATCTTTGATCACAAGAGTCAGATACAAAGTAATTTACAGATGATCTGAAAATGCAGTCCTGTGACTACTATCCCTATCCCAAATAATAGAGGGGTTCCTTTTATCAAATGAGAGCTTTGGACTTAGACCCTCCAATTCGTCATTTCGTATAGAACCACTGTACCTTTCATACTGCATGAGGTGATTAGACAAAATCCTTCCACTTTGGCTTCCCACATCATACCTAGGTGTTGTAGACATTTTACCAGAATCCATCATCAGGTCACCTTCAAGAATTCGAAGTACCTGAGATAAAACCAAATTTACACGAGAATCCAGCCTATTCATGACTAAATTGCAAGAATCATAATCAAGATAGTAAAAAGTTTATGCAAAAGGAAACACATACCTGAGACATTCGAGGCCTAGTTTGAGGATCCTGCCTTATGCACAAAGATGCAGCATGCACCATGCAATACACCTCGTGCTCCTTGTAGCTGCTTCCTATCCGGGCATCTATTAACTCATCGATTGCACATTCTTCCAACAATGGACGTGCCTGAAAATGAATTCATGACAAATTCATTGATATGTTAAAGGGGGAAATGGAAGGAACTCCTGCATATCTGTATAACTACTCCCTATAAAATCAGAACTAAAAACAGATGTAAAATAAGATGTTGAAGTATACCCATTCTGTGAGACACTGCTGGCCTTTAGGCCTGTTAAGATCCACTGCTTTACGACCAGTTACAAGCTCTACGAGCACCACACCAAACGAGTAAACATCAGCTTTCTCAGTAATTTGGCCACTTTGAGTATACTCGGGAGCCAAGTACCTAAATACAGAAGATTAGCTTATTAGTTCTGCAATGGCATATCAAAAGTAAAAATACGAACAACTTTCCAAGGCCTAACCCAAATGTTCCAAGTACTCTCGTTTCAACACATGTATCACCATCCGGTTGCCATCTAGCCAAACCAAAGTCTCCGACCTAGAAAACAAAGGTGAAGCAAGATTAGTACAGTTCGAAGTACTGCTTAAAGCACAATAAATTCATGATGTTAACTTGTTCACAAAGGTGATCTCCTTTTCTTGTTTTCGTCTTCCAATCAGTTGCTTGAAAATCTATGGAGAAGCACTAGGAATCTGTTTGATTTGTTATATATACTAAGCCGACAAGAAAAATCAATTGAGCTTAGAGAGATTAGAATAATTGATGTGACCATGTATATTAGTGATACACCTAAAAGAAATGTCATATTTCCATTTAACTGCTTATCTATCTCTCCGTCTTGTCAATGGTAATTGGACAGGTAGATCCATGTAAGAAAATTTTGACAAGTCATTAGCTATCAAGATTAGATACACAGGGAAATACGAGACACTGGTGCAGACTCTTTTTATGCTCCAAAGGAGCCTTGGCTAGAAGTAACGTTTATCTTGAATAACTTTCTTATTAGTAAGAGACTGTCCATACTAGTGGTTCAAAGTCATGAGTGATGAGAATGTTGTTTGGTCTCATGTCCCGATGGACAATGCAGCCCACTCTGCACTCTTCATGAAGATATCGCAAACCTCGTGCAGCTCCAACAGCTATCTTTTGACGTGCAGACCACTCCAAAGGTTCCCTATTGCGTCCTGTAAATACAGAACATGATGGTAAGCAATACAAAGGCAGAAAGACTAATCTTAGACACCACTAAAACCCTCTTTATATCACCAATATTGTAACAGTTCATGCAAAGTAACCCAGCCAACCTAAAAGAAGTCTGTTCATTGTTTGAAGCGATTATAAGCAGATTCATCACAGTGTGTAAAGGACATAAACAAACATGAGTACACATACCATATAGATGAGAATCTAAAGAACCATTGCATATATATTCATATACTAGCAATCTTCTCCTGTCTTCAATGCAGAATCCTATCAACATGACAACATTTCGGTGCTGAGCACAGCTGAGCACTTCAACTTCCGAGCAAAATTCTTGATCCCCTTGAGAACTTGCCAACTTATGTTGCTTGACAGCAACAACTTGACCGTCTGGAAGGACTCCTCTGTGAACGGATCCATATCCTCCCTCAGCCAAGAAATTGGCTTGTGAAAATCCTCCTGTTGCAAGCTCCAGCTCTGTATAAGTGAACCACCTGGGAGGTTTCCCAAATACAGGAGCCTTGTGTTGACATATTGAACACAAGGGAGGAGGGCCAAGAGGTGCACTTCTGGTTAATGTACCTGGTTCTTTCATATTTCGATTGTAATCCATATCATCTCTATAGCTCGGGGATCTGGAGCCACCTTCTGTATCAAGCTTAGTAAACTTCTCCAGTAATGAATTGGTTGTAGATGTTTGTGGCCTGTCAAAAGATCTTATCGAGCTAATTTGCTGGCGTTGAGAAAGTTGACAATGTGAACTGACACTGTCCACCACCCACGGTTGGAATCTTGAGCTTGAACAAGATAGATTTTCACTCTCACTCTCTGAACTTGAATCATCTACATCTTGATCTTCCTTTAAGGCTAACAACTCTGCCTTATGCAAATCCCTATTTACTTCAGCGACAAAAAATGGTGAAGTTCCTGGATCAGAACTTGAAACTGATGAAGTACCAGCTTCAGTAACACTGAAAATCTCTGGACTACTTGTTGGTGTTACTAATGGACCTCTAGAAGAAGCCAATGAATAATTCTTTTCTAGTTCTGGTCCACATGATTGAGCTTTCTCCGAAGATAATGAGCCCGAGACATCAGGTTCCTTTTTAGGTGAACCGACTAAATTTAGGCGGAGAACTTTTGGTTGAGATCGTTTCATTACTACGATATTGCAATGCAGCTCTTGCATACAACATTTCTTCTCATGTTTGAGATGTCTGGAAAATGTTCAAACAAGAATCAGCAATAGCTTAGAGAAGATAGAGAACAAAAAGAACATAAACAAGGAATCACACTCTGAAAACATCTAAAATTACTTGTCCAAAACAACCCAATTAGCTTGACTCTTCTTTGCCTCAGCAGCCACAGCTCCATGGGGTGAACCAGAAACAATTTTAATCTTCATGTTTATCTGGAGAAGTGAACGAAAAGCACCAAGCTTTTAGTATGTCAGTGTAAAATTACCTAATAACAATCTACACAAATAGAGAATTTTGGCATTAACCTTAGTGGGATCATAAACATCTTGGAGCTGAAGGATCATCTGAGAGTAGGAATCTGTTAAGTCTGACTTTTGCTCATTACTATTTCCGGAATGTGACTTCCGGGGACCATTGGCACAATCTCCAGCAAAAATTGGGAAACCCCACATCTTTCTACCTAGCAAATATTTGTGAAAATCACTAAAAGTTATGCCCATATAATTAGAACATCCCGTTGCTAGACTTTTTTGTGGAAGCGCGAAGCACCGAAACAGAAAAAAACTGATAACAAGAAGCACCAGGTATTTACTTGTCAAGGCATAAAAAGATTCAGTAGAGATGCATAATGGAGACCCTACAGAAAGGCAATAAAGAAAAACAATGCAGGACTAGCTTCAATAGACTAATTAGAAGTCAGTGGCTTCAGAAGTGAACCCTCCTTGAGGGACTAATTTGCCCATTCTAACAGAAGCCAAGATCAGCTTAGCTTGAAAATAACTACAAGTAACAAACTGCCAGATAAATCCACAAGGAATATATTCAGTGCCGGTAAGAAGACATGAGAGTGTCAATCAGGAAAGAGGAACAGAATAATCAACAAACCAAGATTTCTGTTCAATTCAGAGAAATTTTGCTTCAATCAGGCAATAATCTAAGTACCTAACTTTTTAAAAAAAAATAATAATTTCATAATGGGTGTCCGCGCTAGCTTGCACTGTAATAAGTTTCTAATCTCAAAGCAAGTAAGAATACCAAATAGCTATATTCTGCATAAATTCCATGATAACAATCAAAAGTTCTCTTTTTGTTGGCTCTTTGCTTTCTATAAATGTAGTTGACATTTTAGTGCTACCACAATGAGATACTGAAAGAAATGTAAACAAGTCAGATGAATGTTATACCAGAGCTTTGTGAAGGAACAACCACAATAAGTGTAATGTAATCTCCAGGTTGAACAACATGAGTCAAAGCCCACACAAGAGCATTCCTAGGTATCTCTTTTGATGCCTTAACAGCCACCATAACTTTCTCAGCAACATCACAACTACTTTTACCCTCCTGCTTCCCTTTCTTCACCTCCTTACTCATTACCCCAGAATAGTTTTCACACCTTTCTTTAAACTTTCAAGAAACTCAACCCCACAGGACATTCATGTTTGCTTAACACAACAACAAGATTATCAAGAACAAAACTTTATATGCATTATTGTTCTGTCTGACCCACCATATACAACTGAAATTGGCACTATTCTATAACAGTAGATGCTGGTAAAGAAGAGACAACTGATGAGACCCTTTTAAACAAATAATAAGCCTAAGTGAATTACTCAAGAAATTCAAGGTAAAAAGGATAAAGGAGTAATCTTTGTCTTATATAAGAAAAGTATTTTGTGTTAACATGACAAGAGAGGAGAAATCTAAGCAAAAAGATTCCAAATTTAGCAGCAAAAGACTTCTTTTTTTGGAGATTTGGTTTAATGAATCCAAAAGACTTGACAGAAGCTGAAGCTCAAGTACTCAATCATGGTCCAAAATCATCAAATGCTACAAAAAATGAAAGAATGAACAGTTCTTGCACATGATTTCTGAAAAATATACATTCAGATGACAAGTGACAACTACACCCCAAAAAGTTACTTCTTTCAAAATTGGTGCAAAATGCCTCAGGTGAAATGAGCTGTTTCCCAGATGACATTAACTACTATGGTTTTGTGTTTTTCTTCACAAAAATGGAATGCAAGGAAGTGTGTAATTCAGAATCCAGTTATGGTAAAGAACATAACTTTAAGCAGTTTTCACATTTACAAAATTCAAGAATCCCAATGAAGCACCTAATGTTCAAATGACACACAAGAGACTTTATGGCTTTCAGTGGCTATGGCTGATTTGGATAAAAAAATTGACCCTTTAACTTTCTCAGCAAAAACCCAAAGTAAAAACTGCATCAAATCCCCACACAGTTCAGAGATAAAGGAGGAGGTGCTTTCATTTTATACGTCCCCATTTTAGTTTTATATTGTGTTTCGTTGGTCTCAATCTTTGACTGTGTATACTCAATCCTTCTGATTTAATATTTTATCGTTGTTATTAGTATTATTTAGAGCTAGAAACTTTACTAGAAGCAAGCAAGAGGAGATTGCTCTTGTTTGTTTTTGTTGGTCTTCTGTTTGAGTTAATTAACGTATAAAAATTAATATATTATATAGTCAAATCTCATTATAACCGTCCTCTTATGTAATAACATTGCATTGTAATAGTCAAATTTTCTTTAAAATTAGATATTTATTTTATATTATATTATAGGTTCCTTGTTATAACATTTCAATATAGTAACTAAAAAAATATTCAGACAAGCAGTGTTGGTATATAGAAGTTTAACCATATTATAAAGCCATAATACATAAACATGACCTTTAACTTTGGGTGTGCACAAGTAGACACTTAAACTTGTATAAAATGAAACAAATAGACACATTCGTCCTACATGGCAATTTTGTGTCCTACATGACGTCCTATGTGTATTATGTCATGTAGGACACGTGTGCCTACTTGTTCAATTTTATACAAGTTTAAGTGCCTACTTGTGCTCACTCAAAGTTGGAAGACATAGTTGTCCGCTGAAGCCAAATTAAGAGTCATTTTTATGTATTATGCCTATTATAAATGTAGAGAAATAGAATGAAAAAATGTATATATATTTAATGAGTCTTTAATGGAGTTTATATAAACAAATTATTCTAAGCTAACTCTTAGAATGTAGAAATAAATAACCAGTAGCTAATACAAAATTAATGCCTAAATTAATTGAAGAAACCTAATCTTAATTAAACGTGTATTATGAGTAATAGCACATGTGTACATTAGAACAATCATTATTGTTGATTCACTATTACGTCCCCCTCTAGTGACTTTATTATTATATTAGGGGGAATTCAAGAACTTTAATGTGATAAAAAATAATTTTTATTAATACAATAAGTATAGTTCAATTATTTATTAATGCTATCAAAAATAGTTATGTAGTGAAGTTTGCCGTTTGATACATTATGTACACGCAAAGGATGTTTTTTTTTGGTTTTCCGCACGGTGTTTGGTATTTATATTAGAGTTTGATTAAATTTGGATTGACGTCGGAAAGTCCCACATTGGAGGATAACGCATTGGTAATAAAGGCGATTCTGTACTCACGGTGACTCAAACTCGAGATCTCTTGTTAAGGATAAATGTGTACTTACCACTCTACCACAATTCTTGTTGGTACACATAAGGGATGTTAGTTGTGAGAAATAATACATAAATCTTTACCTAGTGAAAAAATTAATTCATAAACTTATAATTCGCTTAATCTATTTAAAATTCAGTAATCCGTTCAAATTCAATTCAATCAGTACACCGACCGACCCCTACCATCTCTAGTATTGTTTGCTCTTTACTTTCACCTCAAAGGACGTTTTTAGGGTAAATCATACAATGATTCAAAAATTTGTGTATGGTTGCCTGCTAGGAAAGGGACATTAGAGAGGGAAACAGGCAATCAAATACTAAAAAAATTGAAATTTGAATACACAAAATTTATGAGTTTCTGCATCAATATCGTGCTAGTAAATTAAATATATAAATAATTGGATTCTAGATTAAATATTTAATATACGCTATTTTTTGTATTACGATTATTGTATTATTTAGTTGTTATTATTGTTTTTTCTTTCAACATTAATATTATTCCCACACTTCTTTCAATATGTTATGTAGTGTTTTTACTATATCTTTGAGTTTCTTCACTTTCATATTTTTTATGTCTAAAATTACTTTGAATTGTATTTGTTTTCTTTATTTGAATTGAGTGTCTATCGAAAATAGTTTATTTACCTTCACGAAGATAAAAAGGGTATAAAATCTGCATCCACTATCCTCTCGACTCAACTTATGAAATTACATTAAATTTATATAATATATAGTCACCTTTCCAATTGCTTATATTTTAAAAAAATTAACAGATATATAATTGATGCATGTATAATCATATATAATATGTAAATAATATATGTATATAACTTATCAGAATTACAAAAAGTAAACAATAAATTCGATTAACAATTTATATATAGGTTTCTATTAAAAATTAAAATAATGAGTCAATAAAAAACACTTTTTTCAATCATGGAATTTCAAATATTTGGAATCTTCTATGTGCAAAGGGGCTCCATATGACAACAACATTAATATGGAGTAGTTGGAATCAGACATTCTATAGATTTACAGTACTGTATCTTTTTTTTAAAAAAAAAATAAAAAGAAATACTATAAACAATTTGTTTTCTTTGGTTGCTTTTATCAATTTATCTGATATAATTTGATTTGGTATAAAATTTAAAAAAAAAAATATTTTTTTAAAAAAACTTATATCTTAAATATGAGATTTTATTTGTGTGGTTATAAAAATTTCAAAACTTATAATCATAAATATATTATAATATTTATGTGATTAATTATAAAAAATTCTGGATAAATTAAGAAGTTTAAAATGATATATGAATTGTAAATTTTTTGGAACAGACTATCAAAAAAATAGTACAAATTTTTTAAATGGTCGAAGGAATTTATATCATAAAATTTAAGTAGGCATTGGACCATGAATTCTAAATATTTTCTTTATTTGAAATTTATGAAGTTAGAGTTGAAAATTCTGTTTATTTATATTTTTTTGCAAAGGAGAAAAAAGAAACACTTTATTTAAAATTTATGAAGATGAAATTGCAAAACAGATTTGAAATATTTTTTCAAATTTGAAATCCGACACTAATTGAATTTAAAAATTGTATAATGGTTTTAAGTTTTACGAAAAACAATCATATTTGCCTTTATATTCTTAGAAAATGTCATATCTTTTTGACATAGTTATCCTTATCATGTTACTTCGAGGACATATTTATCCTCAGTTAACTCCCATGTTTTCTCCTTTATTATTTTACATGACGTTTACATGAATATATTTATGTAGTCACTACTCACTAGTCATATGTATCCTAATTTCATAAATGAAAATATCTCAATTAACTTCTTTTTTTTATTGCTTGTTAAGTGTTTGATATTTATATTGAAACACAACTAAATTTGAATTTATATTGAAAATCCTAATATTGAAGGTAAAACATTTCCTAATAAAAGGCGACTCCATATCTATAGAGACTCATATTCAAACCCTCTAATTAAGAATGAAAAATTATTTACCAGTCTATCACGATCCTCGTTAATTGACCCAAGATTTTAGCTGCTCCTATTTGTTGGTATTTTGAGTGAATAGTATTGCAGTAGTAAACTTTGTCTTTCTCACATTTATTATTTCTGTCAAGCCTTTGTGACTCATAAATTTTAGTAATGATGAAAATCACAGTCACGTTCCTTAAATTTCACAAGGGAACAACACAATATTTCAGCAAATCAATGCAAAATTCAAATTTTTGGAGGGAATTTGAAGAGATAAAATTTATTTCAAATTAACAGAAAACAAATATAGTAAATTAATTATGTCGAATATAATATAAAAATTGTTAATATATCGTACTCTATTTATTTTTTCCTTGATAAGACGATCAAACACTATTATTTTGAATATAATTTTGTGAAACTATTTTTTCTCTTTTCTTCCCGGCCTCAAGTACTAAATTTGTCTGAAATATGTTGATAGAATAATTATGGGGAATCTTCGCATATAGTCACTCAAAAATAGCTTAATATTGTTTTATAACTATAGTTTGCTAATTGCGATTCGTATCTACATATTATAGGGAGGAAAGTGGCGAGCAAGATTGGAAGAGGGAGGAGAGAGGCGAGCCAGAGAGGGCAGAGAGTGGAGAGAGGTGAATTGTATATGTATATCGGTTAGTTAATTGTATATATGTAACTACTATGTATATGTATCAATTATTGTATTTGTATATCCACATACAATTTGAATTCGTGTACAATTGAATCGAGTTAAAATATTTGTATTTGTATATCTAATCTCTCTCGCTTTACACAAACGCAAATTATACGAGTATTTTGTATAATTTGTGTTTGTATAAAGCGAGAGAGAGAAAGAGAAAAAAACGCAAAAGAGAACTGGGCAGAGGAATATTTGTATTTGTATAATTATAAGTGTAGTGTATAGGGCGGAGAAATATGTATTTGTATATCCAGTCTCTCTCGCTTTATACAAACACAAATTATACATTTGTGTTTGTATAATTTGTGTTTGTATAAAGTGAGAGAGAGACTGGGCAGGGAGAGGAGAGAGGCGAGAGAGAAAACTAAAAAAGAGGAGAGAGGCGATCGAGATTCCAGAAAGAGGGGAGAGAGGCGAGAGAGAGAGGAAGAGAGGAGAGAGGCGAGAGAGAGAGAGGAATGTAATTATAGCTAGAAGTAAGTTCAGAATTATAATTAATGCAAACTATAGCTATGTTAGATAATTAACTAGTATATGTTTGCTTAACCACGTAATTTTTCCAATAATTATACATTGATAATAGCTACCATTTTTACATCTATACCTCATATAATTTTTCAGCGAATGATGTACACTGAACCACCTTTCACTTAAGGTGGCTTCATCAATTAGGATTTTGTATCGGTCGATTCAGATAGATTTTAAAGTTTAACGAACCAACTTATGGATTATCGGTTTATAGACATGTTAAATCGTTATAGAATCATTAAGACATTGACTTATCGGTTATTGATTTAACCATTAAGATTTGACACAAAAAATAAATAATTGAAAATCACTTAGAAACATAGTGACAAACTAAATAATCCATGCACATGAGTATTGATAGATTGCATCTTGCTCAAAAGCAACACTAACACATTGTAGAATGACCAAAAGTTTGAGACTGTCAAAAATAAAAATATAAAACTAAATCTTAAGTCAAGGACTTTATATACAAAATGAGATAAATATAATTTATCAATTTACTATCAGGTTATCGGTTAACCCGTTAAGAAAAAAACATCGAACCGTTAAGAACCGATGACCCGATAATAAAAAAAAATCAAAACCGTTAAATCAATAATCTTTTTCAATTCGAGTTATCAGTTTCGATTCAATTTTGAACAACCGTATCGCTGATGCTTATAAATATTTGAATGAAGGTTCTAGACTAAACTAGTGTAGTGTATGTGGGCATATTGTGTAGCTGTGTTACACTTTTGTGTGGGCTTCAAATCAGCATTTGTATGTATAGTATTGGCCCAAATTCCTCTATTGTAACAGTCCATTTCCTTTTCTTTAATACCATTTTAGTATTTTCTTTTGTAAGTGTATTAATTTGGTGTGAAACAAGTAAATTTTAGGTTGCTTTGAACAAATTGTTTTCGTTTTGTTATAATTTCGAAGAAATAACTATTGGCCAAAGTGGATAGACATTTGATTCCGAGATCACCATTTAAGTCGTATTCGTAATGTGTGAAAATTTGTAATTTTATTCATCATGATTTTTTTTTTATATGTGGCGTCTAAAGTTTCATATGACTGCAATTTACGCACATTGTATAATCAAATTTAGGTGTTAAAAAGAAAAAATCTTTTCTACTACACATACATTATCTATTTCCTCCGTACCCTTTTAATTGATTCATACAACCATCACTTTTAAATAGTAATTCAAAATAGATTTGAGGTTTTACCTTCTTCACTTTAATAATTCCTTGGAGAGAATTTTATAAAGTCTCTCAAGCTTTCTTTGAGGTGTTTGACTCTGAAAAAATATCTACAATAAATAACAAAAATAAGAGAGTAGAAATACACCAAGATTTTTAAGTGTGAAATATATAATACTCAAACTGAGCAATATTATATCATTATAGTGAAAAATTTATCACGTGATAATCACAAAAGAATATTACAAACTTTAAATAGATAATATTCTTTTATTTCATACACCTCACTATAATACTATTCACTTTTTATTTTTCCCACATTTTTTTTCTTACACTGTTTGTGGATTACTCTCTTGGCTCACTATTGTCCTTCACTTTTTTCTTCTTGTTGTAACTTGACAAAGTTTGTATTAATATATTTGAGTTTTAGTAGCTTGATATTTTATTTTATTTTCAAATTCACATTCTCAAAACTTGCCATAATACATAAATATGGGAAAGTGGGTGAATCCCACATCGATGGCAAAAAATCATTGCTTGGACTTTGTAAGTCATGTCCACTTCTTATATTAGATTAGTTTAGTGTACGTGTTTTGCACGTATATATTGCGTTAAGTAACATAATAGATAATTACACGTGCAAACCCATAAAGTTACTTAAAGGCCCTAGTGGGCTTCCATGAGGCCACAAACCCCTCTTGACCCCCAAAATCAATTTTCCCAAGAGTAAAGTGCCAACAATCTTCAAAATATTTCACAATCAAATTCAGTTATGATTTATGATGTGTTATCTACTATGGATGATAGGTCATCAATAGTTCTACCTCTTCATAGATTTTTAGATAATTTCATCTTGGCATTTGAGAGAAATCAACCAGCGAAATTTGAAAAAATCTTGGTTTGTATAAGTTGTTTGATAGAAATCAACCGACAAAGTTTGATGAAATTTTGATTTGTATAATAGTGTATAAATTTATATATTATTGTATATAAGTGTATAAATATGTCTTATAATTTTGTATAATATTATATATCAATTTTTAAAATATTTTTATAAGAAAAATTATGAAAGTTTTGTAAATTATTGTATTTTTGGTTAAAGATTTTGTAAATGTAAATTTTGGGTTGAAAAATTATGAAAGTGTTTATAGGGAGGATCTCTTTTAGTCTGTAACGTTCAAAATGTGTCCATTTTGAAGCCGGACTCAAGCAGAGGAAGGAGGGAGGGAGAGAGGTCTAGATCTGTATTTTATTAAAAATACCAACCTCTTCTTGACGTTATTTATTTTCTAAAATAAAAACCAAACCAATTTTGACCAAAAGATTAACTTCCTTAGTCGATTTATTAAAGGAAATCAAGTTTATTTTTAAATTTTAAACCCAAAAAATCGACGACGTATTCTTAATTAAATGCCAATTTTTTGAGGCCGGTAATAATATTTTTCTTCATTTTTAATGCTTGAAAAATAAATTAATATATTTTAAAAAAAAATTCAAATCAAATACCAACCTATTTATAATGAAAATGCTTGAGGAAATCGTACCCTCAGTCCAGAGACAACAAGAAGCTTAACAAGTCATTTTCTACATGATTGTAATCAATTTAATTATAAGATTGAAATAATGAAAATTATGAAACATCGTCCGTCAAATAGAATAAAATAATGAAATGGATTTTAATGATAGCATATATGTGTGATTGCCATCACAATTTAACCCAATGATTTTGTGGCCTATATGTGTGTTTGCCATCACAATTTAACACAATGATTTTGATGTTCACATGCAAAGGTACTTAATTAGGAATCCAACAAAAAGAAAAGGTCAAAAGGTGAATTTGTGTGAGTCAAAAAATTGTTCAAAGGAATCTCATCGTATAAATCGTGTGAATGATTTTGCAGGTCACTTATATAAAAAAAATTAATTTTATATTTTTTTTAAAAGAGATTTTTCTTTTTATACATAAAAAATAAAAAAGAAATAATAATAATTTGTCTCATTTTTTTCCCACTCACAATTCTTTTAAGATGGTTGTGTGGAGCAATTTTTCTGTTTCTTGTCTACTCACCAAAAATTATATTATAATAACATTATAATTATTCTATCAGTTTCAAATAAGTTAGTATCAACTGAATTTAAATAATCAAATTGCATTGTAATACAATGAAGTAGCTAATAGTTTTGTTCCTTCCTCCTTTGATTCTTTTGAAGGATCATTATTGTGTTGAAGATTCATATCTAAATTTACTTAACGAGTTCTTCAAAGTTATTTTCACTATTTATGATGATATTATCATCATTCACATTTTAAAGGGGCTCAAACATTATTATGTTTATCAAATTGAATGTGACAACCTAATAATAAAGAGATAAAGTAGGGGTAAAAATAAGATAAACGGAGTTACATACTTCTCTTCTAAAAGGTCACAAAGAAAAAAGTGTTTAGAAGTATATATTTTTGATTTATTGAAAAGATTCTTTGATTTGCAAAATAATAAATAGCAAGAGTAAGGGCATATTTGAAATAGAAAAAGATTTAAAATGTTTTTGAATTATATGAAATTGAAGAAAATTATTATCAGTTAATAATTTGATTTAAAAATATTTTCATCGTTAATAATTTGATCCAGAAATACTTCTAACGTCAATAGTTTTGATCCTCCCGCATCTTCACTTTCTTTTCATAATTATCTAAACATTTCAATTTATTCCAAAAATACTTCTATTGTTATTTAATAGGTTAAAAATATCATTTTTTAAAATAAATATATATTTTTTATTTAAACACATTTTATTCCTAATGTGGTTCATGCTACCATAAAAATGTTAGTTTATTGCATGAGACACATGAAAAATTCAAAGTTGTGTCAACTTACACCCAATAGGTTTTTCTTCTGCCAACTAATGAGTTTAAATGAATAATTCAAAATTCATATAGCAAATTCTAACTTATTTGGAACTGAGGTATAGTTATTATTGAGATTAATGTTTCTCAATTACCTTAACATGACTAACACATTACTAATTTAGGTAAAATTACCTAAAACTTGCTATTCACATTGTGCCTTCATTATTTCTTACTTTTACTAAATTCAATCTTTTCATTTTGATAAATATTGGAAATTTCATCCCTTGAATATTTTTCTCAAACAGGATAATAAAGAGGCTTATAACTTATACAGCTTTATGAAATATTCGAATTTCAAAAAGGGCCACTACAATAAAATCAGTTTTTAACAATAATAAATATGTATATTAATAAAAAGTGCTAAAACATTTACCGACGATAGTTAATTGTCACTAGATTAAATGTCGTTATATGTTTTAGGGATATTTACAAAAAGTGCTAACTACCACTAAAAAATCATATTTAACAACAATTAAGCTGTTGTTGTTAATTAATTATCATTAAAAATAATTTTTAATATAATAAATGCTTCTTTTTTCTTCTCTTGTAAATATTACAAACAATGTCGTTGAGTATATGTCTGTGCACCGCACAGGCACGAACCATCTAGTAATATATAACAAGTAAATTGAGCTACACCAACATGGGTTGTGGTGCATTGGTGGAAGTGTTTCATCCTTAACCAGAGGTCTCGGGTTCGAGCCTTGGGTATGGAGAAAATCCTGTTGGGAACGCCACCTCCGAATGGGCCCTGCAAAGCGCGATCTGGATTTAGTTGGAGCTCCAATGTGGGCTTCGGACACCGAGTGGGAAACCAAAAAAAAAGCTACGTCTCAATTGCTTAAAAAGTACAAATAATTGAATAAATTTATGGAGGCAGAACTAGGAGATTAGTCGGTGAGATAAGAAAAATAATTCAAAAATAAAATATGATATTATTTTATTATTCTGTATTTACTTATTGATAGCAATTAGTTTGGAGATTATTTTATTGAGGCTCTGTAGCTATAGTTTGTTAATTACGATTTGTGGCTATATGTTAGAGGGAGGAGAGATCGGTGAGCGAGATTGAGACAGGAGGAGATCGAGAGGGTAGAGAGTGGAGAGAGGTGAATTATATTTTTATATCTATCGAATTGTATATGTATATCTGCCAGATAATTGTATGCATATGTAACTGGTATACATATGTATTTGTATATCTGGCGAGCGAGATTGGAAGAGGGAGGAGAGAGGCGAGCGAAAGAGGGCAGAGAGTAGAGAGATGCGAATTGTATTTGTGTATCTGTCATATAGTCGTATATGTATAATTTATATTTGTATAATTTGTATTTATATATGTATAAGAGAAGAGAGAGAGAAGCGAGAGAAATGAAGAGATGCGCACATAATTATAGCTAAAAAAGGCTGCGAGTGATAATTAATTCAAACTATAACTATGTTAGCTAGTTAACTAGTATACATTTGATTATCTGCATAATTTCCCCTATTTTATTTCATAATGACATTAAAATGATGAAGTTAGCTATTCTACATAAAAATAATAATTATGAAACAACTTATTCTATGAGATATCGTAAACTATTAAATAAACTCTCTATCAAACCACCTAATAATAATAATAATCAAACAAACAGTAAGATTACAAAAGACATGTTGTTTTCTAGTGAAGCACTAACAATTGGAAAGTTAAATCCATGGCTATCTTTGAGGTAAGGATAATGTACACATACTCTTTATCCTTCACAAATTTCACTTTGTAAAACTGTACTGATATATTATTATTATGTATAATTAATACTTCATTCTAGGAATCAAATAAATACTATATCCTCTGTAATTATTATTAGTCACCATTTTATACGTTTGAAAAAATAGAATATATGATCTAAAAAAAATCTATGGTGCTTAATTTTGATATATCACTTGCCATTACTCAATAATTTCACGTCCAAAACAAAAATAATGTATTGTGTAAAATTTTGACCACCCATACTTTTCTTAAAAAATAAATAAAATACTAACGTAACCAAAGGAAAAAAAGAAGAAAAAAGATACAAGGATGATGTATAAGAACAAATAGGTAGGACAAGGGAATTAGTTGGTGGGGGTAAGAAAAACTATTTCAGAATAAAACAAAATATTATGAGATATCGTAGTCTATCGAATAGACTCTACCGCATCAAAATAATCGAAAAACCTATATATAAAATTAGAAAAAATATATTAGAAACAATGAATAACTATGGAATTTTTTATTAAGGATATTCAAAATTTAATATATAAATATAAAAAAAAGTTTGATCTAATTAATATATTATAACTTTTTGTAAACATAATATAATTTTTCGACAAATAATGTTCAACTGACCATCTTTGACTATATATGGCTACGCCACTAACACTTAATTATTTGGACTTCATGTTTAGCCAAGAGTTGTTACTGTCGAGAGCAACAACTTTGCAATTTCATGTCAGAATATATATATATATATATATATTACATCTAAATTTTAAATAAAAGATAATTAAGCAACCTGTTGTTTCAAAACTTTATGCCCATAATTAGATTCAATATTCTCGACATGAAATATGAATGTATATATGAAAATTTACTAAAATTTGAATAAAAATTAAATTCTAAACTTATATTCAAATGTATAATAATTTTTCGGTGATAAAAATATAAAAATCATATTCATTAAATTTAAATTTAAATTTGAAATCCGCTTATAAATTAAAATGTGGACTGATAGCACTTGGAAATTCATTGTTCATCTACTGCCAAGAGTTGTTACGTGAGCCATGACTTATAGCACTTGGAATTTCGGTATTATTCTCTGTCATATCTCTTGTAAAATGTTATGAAATGTTTTATTTAAGTTGAGGGTATGTGAAAAATATTTTTTTTTGTCTCTTATAAGATAAATGTAAGATTTGTTTAAAAAAAAAACTAAAAACCAATGATTTATGACTGATTAAACTTCTTTTTCTCCGACTTAATCAATAAAATAAGAATAAGAATATATAGAAGTAAAAAAAAACACACAAGTAAGAACAAAAATAATAAGAAGATTGTGTACCCTTCGTATTTTCAGATCTTGAGATGACATATCTTATTTTTCCATAAAAGAGTTCACTTAAGGGGTAAAAAATAATTATGAATACTAATATGAAAAAGCTATTTTGTCATCTGAAAAATTATTAAAAAATATTCAAGTATTATTACGCGTCTGAATTCACTAGTATGAGTCAACTATTTTTAGTATGAGACGGAAAAAATATTATTGATCAAAATTTTGTTGAGGCAATAATTTAATTTGTATGTTGACTCAATATAACGTCTGCATTGAATTTCACGTATATCTAGAAAATGGTAACAAACAAAGACGAAGTCAGATAGAATTATTTTTTATGTATATATAAAAGTTTTGTGACTCAGCTACCAACAACTACACATCAAGCAAATAGCCGTCGTGCTCTATTTGATTTCTACAACCTCCCTTTATTTTCCAAGAAATACTCCTTTGTTATGATATGACAAACAAAAGAAAATCAGTTTTTTTGATGGAAAATGAAGTTTAAACATTAATGAGGCTATGTTCATTTCACTAATTTTGATATAAATAAAATATTAAAAAAAAATACAAGAGAGAAAATATGTCACATACTGTCGTCTGACAATGTCATTCCAGCTTCAAATCAATAAATTTATCGTTGCATAATAATAAAATGAGTTCAGAATTAAAAATAAAATAAAATTATTGCCAAAATTTCAAAATGGTAAACAAATTAGAATGAAATCAAAGAGACAAAAATGCACAGGCCTATGAGTCTTGCCCTTTATCCTTTAATGAACGTAAAAAAAATAAACGTTAAACCTTAATGCAAGGCGCACGCCCTACACGTCATAAGATGTCGGGCTATGCGCCTAACCATATTTCTTAAAAAAATGTCTTAAAAAACATGTCAAAATTTTTGGGCCTCCTAATATAGGCACTTGACATATTGTACAATCAATAAAAATCACATACAAATAGGTAAACATCAACATCAAAAAACAATTATCAATTGTGAGGAAAATTAAAAATAGTTTTCTTAAAGCGTATAATTTAGAATTAGTAAATGTTCATATATAATTGATGTTTAATAAAATAAAAATTGATCATACAACATAATATTCACTTCATAACCCTATATACCTAATTTCAAGCCTAATACCTTTCAAAATATTTCTCTTTTCTATTCACAATTAAATAAACTAATGAAATACCATTTAATATATTTGTTATTACTAAGAATGAATTTAATCAATATATGACTAATTATAACTCCTCAAATTCTCTTTCTCTATGTTATAGTACTCCTCAATAGAGAAAAGATGTAGGCTAATGTAATAGATTGAATAATTGAATTATAATTATTGTTGATTGGATATGTATTAATTAGTGAATAATGGGAGAGTAATTTATTTAGCAATTATGTGGTTACATCCCTAGTCACAAATATGTAATAGGATATGCATTAATTAGTGAACAATGAAAGAATAATTTATTTAGCTTATGTGGTTATCTACATGCATTAGGGGGAAATGAAGGAGTTAAAACTTAATAGCCGCATGTTTGACATTACTGCTAAAAACTACTTATTTCTAGAAGCACTTTTTAAAAATGATTTTAAAAAAAAGTACTTTTGAAAAAAAAAACAATTGGTGTTTGGCTATTTCATTTTTAAAAAATGCTTTTGATAAGCAAATCGTGTTTGGCTAATTTAAAAAAAATATATTTTTGAGAGTCAGATTACGAAAACGTGTAAGTATCAATGTACTTTTAATATAAAGATTGTTTTATAGAGAGAAACTATTTTAAATATTTATTAAAATTTTTTAAATTAAAATATACATATTCAAATATTCAATCAATATTATAAATAAATAAATAAAATATTAATATAATATTAACATGATGACTTAAATATAATTCAAATATCAAGAAAAATAAACTTAAAAACCATTCCGCAAATTAAACCACTATATACAAAAAATTCACCACAAAAATAAATAAAGTCCTTCATATTTTTAATCCTACAAAAATGTTGTTGTTAAATTTATTTTTGATTCTGTAAAATAAAACGTAAAATAATAGATAAAACATAAAATAATAACATTATATAAACATAAAATAATAATAAAATTATTATATACAAATAAAAAATAAAATTCTTGAATGAAACTTAACCAAACTTATGAGATATGCTAACTAGTTAATAAGAGATATATTGATAAATATGTATATATGGGAGGAATATTTTAGTATTCAAGAAAATAATTTTCTGCTTCTGTTTTTTTTAAGAAGCATAAATTTTTAGTTTCTTTCCAACAACAGAAAAACTCTGCTTTCAATTAAAAGCAGTTATGAGAATTTGCTAAACACTAATTTTTCCAAAAAAAATATTATTTTCACAAAAAAACACTTTTGACCTCCCAATATCAATGTCAAACAGGCTCCTAATAACAAATACTTCTTCTATTTCATATTTATTGAATTTTTGAGGTTTTTTTCTTTGTTCGAAATAATTTAAAATTGTTCAAAGTTCAAG
This sequence comes from Solanum etuberosum, assembly GCA_029582245.1. NCBI lineage: Eukaryota > Viridiplantae > Streptophyta > Magnoliopsida > Solanales > Solanaceae > Solanum > Solanum etuberosum. Next base: position 38,313 of record JAJONR010003679.1, on the reverse strand, counting down.
ATAGATGTTTGAATTTTTTTTCTTCCTATTTTTCCTTTCATTTGTTGAAGTTTTGTATTTTCTATGAGATGAATTACACTACGTTACAAATTTATATTTATGATTTCAAAAAGGGAAATACTGAAAATTATGGTTTAAAATATGTCCTTGAATGTGTTTCTTAATAGGTGTGCATTGCTTCACAAAATCACTTAATATGAAATAGAGAGAGTATAAATATATTTGTCTTTTTTGTATTCATACCATGAATGTGTAGTAATTTTTATAATTCACTCCTATCGTATATTTACATTTGTGTACAATAATGTTCGAAAATACTGGCAGATTAAGGTCAAGTATATATTATAATTAATGTGTATATATATTTTTGTCCATACATATATAACAATAATATTTAACATAATATGATGTTTAGCCGTTTGTACATGATTTTTATTGATTTATTAGGAGGCCTGAAGATTTGACATGCACCTTTGCTCTCTTTAGTTTCATCCCCAATTAATTTATCATTTTGGAATTTTGGCTACATTTTTTCCCCTTTTGGCGTCATAATAAAATATTCAATTTTATACGAGAGTCAATGCGCCTTCTTTTTGTTCGCCATCAACCACGAATGGGATAAGACGCATGGGTCCTACGCCTTGGGCGGATCTACGTGGACGACAGGAGTTCACCTGAATATTCTCGTCGAAAAAATTATACTCATTTAATAGTTAATACCCATATCACCAAAAAAATTGGGTTGATATTAGATGATAATTAATTAATATAACATTTGATTGTTTCTATTTTTTTTCATAAATAATATTTGTATAAATTATGTGTAAAATTTTATATTATTTTACAAAGAATATAATATAGAATAAGAATAAGATACTAATAAGTATGTTTAAAAGCTAAAATAACCAAACTAATAGTATGATACATTAAATTTCTAAAATTTGTTATTATGAAAATTACTTTCTATCAAAGTACTTTTGTATATTAATAATTTATGTTTGACTAATCAATTTGATTTTTTTTTATTTATTAAAATGAGAGTTCTAGTTGTACTTGACAAGATTCCAAAACTCTTTTTGAAGAAAAATATTGTTTCAAAGATAACATATGATTGAAAGGACATTAATTCAGAAAAAATTGAACATTGCAAAGTGGAATGAAAAAAAAAGTACAATAAATTTTAGAAAGGAATTAATATAGTAAAAAATGTTAACGGGATATGACAATGCGAGTTAAAATTTAGTGGGTTAAAATTAGTGCTGTCTTTCACCGCCAGCCTCTTTTTAGTTATCCTGTAATTTTTGCGCCTTTACTTCATATGTATTTCGAATCTCCTAAATGAAAATTCTAGATCCGCCACTGACCGTTTTGGAGTCTTTCTTGAATTGTTTGCCCTTTTGGAATTTTTTTGCCAATTTTTTTACCCTTTTAGCTCCTGACCTTTTACATAAATGATGGTTTAGACGTGCTTGAACCTTATTTTTTATCTCATTTTTTGTTTTTGTTTATATTATCTTTTACATACTTTTTTATTACATAATAGCTGATTTTGTAACGATAGGATATATGTGAGCCACTTTTATAACGAGTTGTGAGGGTACTTTTATAAAAAATAAATAAATAATTGTCCAACTATAAATAGGTAGTTGTAGGTGTACATGTTTATAATCTGCACCATTTGATTAGAGGCAGCTATCTAACAATGGCTTCTGCACATACTCTTCAACTTGGTATCCACCTTTACATCCTTATATTTTATTTGAGCAGTTAACTTCTTAGTTTTTCATTTGAATGTACTAAGTATCTTTGATTTTTAATATATTTTTTTCATTGTTGCTCTTTTTAGTTCTTGAATGAAGAAAAGTGTTAGTTTGAATGAAACAAGAAATTAAAAATGTTTGTGTTTTAGAATCTTGTACTTTCTTGACCATCAGAAGAAATCTGTGTCTCTATATTTGTGTTGAAGGGTCAAAACTATACCTCAAGTATCTCGATTTTTTGAGTTTCATACCTGCATTATCAGGTGTGCGAATTACCTAGCTTAACTATCACCAAATGTTTATCAAACACACCTCTACCTGAACGATGTAGGAAAAGGGAATAACGGATAGTTGAGGTGTGTGATAAATAGTTGATGATAGTTCAGGTAGAAAAAATGAACGTGTGATAGTTCATATAGAAAACTCGCAAAAAAAAGTGATACATCAGGTGTGTTTTTGAATTCAACTGAACTCAATATTTTCGATAGTTTATATTCGGAACCATAATTTATTCAAAAGTTCAAATTAAATGTTGGAATACGTGTGTTTTCGAGCAAGTTCCTTTTGTATCAATGCATTCTTTATATCTTGTTGAATAACAAGAGATTCATGATATATTTGATTACTGCAGAAAAATTCTTGTGGATATGTGGAGGAGAATTCAGTTGGGGTTCATTATGCATCCATAGAGCAATAGTAGATGCCTTGAATCTCTTGTTAGTTTTTCTTTTCCTTCTCGTCGGTCTTTTGAGAAAATTTAGACTTACTAGTGGTGGTTACAGGAGGGACTGGATGGCTATAGGAGTTTCTGTTTGTTGTGCTCTTGTAAGCATTGTGTATTTTGGTCTTGGTTTATGGAAATTTATTAGTAGTAAAGATGGCAGTGTTAGTCATCTAAGTTGGTTACAATGCTTTGTTTGCGGAATAATTTGGATCAGTTTAACTGTATCATTGCTTGTTCAAGGATCTAAATGGATTCAAATACTGATATCTTCTTGGTGGGTGATTTTCTTTCTGTTGATTTCCACTCTCAATATTGAAGTTTCCATGAAAACGCGAAGCCTCCCAATACTGGACCTGGTGACATGGCTAGTCACTTTCTTGATTTTCTTTTATGCCTTACTTACCTTTCATCACATCATTTCTCAATCCTCATCGAAAAAGAGTTTGTTGGAACCTCTACTCGTTGATCGACCTGATGACAAACAAATTAGTATAGGAAAGGCTAGTCTTTTTGGCAAATTGTCATTTTCTTGGGTTAATGGTTTGCTTAGTCTAGGAAACTCAAAAACTTTAGCTCTTGAAGACATTCCTTCTCTAGGATATGAAGATGAAGCCATCTTAGCCTACGAGCAATTGTCTCGTGAATGGGAATTTCTCCAAAGAGAGGATAATTCAGAGGACTTACTCATTAAGGCCATAGCAAGAGTTTACTGGAAAGAAATGGTTCTTGCAGGAGCATTAGTGTTTCTCAGGATTGTTGCTGTTGTAGTTTCTCCTTTAATGCTATATGCATTCGTGGCTTATTCAAGTAGCGAGACAAGAACCTTTGTTAAAGGTGTTCTCTTATTGGGGTGTTTGGTTGTTGACAAGCTTGTTGACTCTCTTTCTTCTCGACATTTCTTTTTCTACTCGAGAAGGGTTGGTATGAGAATAAGATCAGCTCTAATGGTGGCGGTTTATCAAAAACAGCTCAAGCTCTCGAGTTTAGGAAGGCGTAGGCACTCAACTGGAGAGATAGTGAACTACGTTTCTGTCGATGCTTACCGGATGGGAGAAGCTCTGATGTGGTTTCACACAGGATGGAGCTCTGGCCTACAAATATTTTTATCTGTTGGTGTACTTTTCGGAGTTGTAGGACTCGGGGCAATTCCAGGTTTAGTACCCCTCATTATCTGTGGGTTGCTGAATGTGCCATTTGCAAAGATACTTCAGAAATGTCAGACTGAATTTATGATTGCCCAAGATAAACGTCTCAGGTTCATGTCTGAGATTCTCAATAGTATGAAGATAATCAAGTTACAGTCATGGGAAGAACACTTCAAGAACTCAATTGACTCGCATAGGGAGGATGAATTCAAGTGGTTGGCTGAAACTCAGATTAAGAAAACCTATAACACTTTGCTGTATTGGATGTCCCCAACAATCGTCTCATGTGTCATCTTCTTAGGACTTGTGTTTTTCAGGAGTGCCCCGTTTAATGCTGCTACAATTTTCACTGTGTTGGCGGCATTAAGGACCATGTCAGAACCTGTTAGATATCTACCAGAAGCGCTGTCATCTGTGATTCAAGTCAAAGTTTCTTTTGATAGGATAAATAGTTTCCTACTTGAAGATGAAATCAAACCGGAGGATGTAGTGACATCTCCTCGGAAGGATTTAGATCATAGTCTTTGTATAGTAGGTGGTCATTTCACCTGGGATCCCCAGTCACCTGATGCATTGCTTAAAAATTTAAATTTTCAAGCAAGAAGAGGACAAAAGATTGCAGTTTGTGGACCAGTTGGTGCTGGGAAATCATCATTTCTATATGCCATACTTGGAGAAATACCAAAAACTGCAGGAACAGTGAGTCGTAACACGATCCTCATATCATGAACTTCTTAAGTATCTCCTATAATTGACTTCAACTCTCCTTGCAATTGTTTCTAGGTACATGTAAATGGATCCATAGCTTATGTCTCTCAGACCGCTTGGATCCAGAGTGGAACAGTCCGTGATAACATACTGTTTGGGAAGTCAATGGACGAAAACAAGTATCATGAAGCGGTAAAGGTATCTGCTCTAGATAAAGATATTGATAGTTTTGACTATGGTGACCTCACGGAGATAGGTCAGCGAGGGCTGAATATGAGTGGAGGACAGAAGCAGAGGATTCAACTTGCTCGAGCTGTATATAGTGATGCTGATATCTATGTTCTTGATGATCCTTTTAGCGCCGTAGATGCACACACAGCAGCAACTCTTTTTAATGTGAGGTTAACTGTGAAAACTTGCTATCATGCATGTTAACATTTACTGACCAAAGAAACAACAACAATTTATTGTTTGGACATAATTGCAGGATTGTGTTATGACTGCTCTGAAGAATAAAACAGTTATTCTTGTTACTCATCAAGTGGAGTTCCTCTCCGAGGTTGACCAAATTCTGGTAACTAATGTGGACTAGTTAGAATCTTTTTCCAGCTCGTATTCATTTATCGCACGTCAATTATTTATAGTTATTTTGCTTATTGTTTTACCAGGTAATGGAAGGTGGACAAATTACTCAATCAGGAAGTTATAATGAGCTATTGATGTCTGGGATGGCCTTTGAACAGCTTGTGAATGCTCACAGAGATGCTGTAGCTGGACTTGATCCTCGAACCTATAAAGATGAATCGCATGAGCTAGAAGAGACTGACATTATAAAAGAAAACAGCCAAAAAGAAGTTACATTAAAGCCCGGAATACAATTGACACATGAGGAAGAAAAAGAAAGTGAAAGTGCAGTGTGGAAGATCTTCCTAGACTATGTCGTAATCTCTAAAGGAACGCTCTTCCTTTGTTCCAACATACTTACTCAGGCTGGATTTGTTGCTCTTCAGGCTGCAGCAAGTTACTGGCTAGCAGTTGCAATTCAAAGTCCTAAAATTAGTCATATCATGGTTATTGGTGTCTATAGTTCAGTGTCATTAGTTAGTGCATTTTTCGTGTACCTCAGATCTCTATTTGCAACTCTCCTGGGATTAAAAGCATCTAAAGCCTTCTTTTCTGGTTTCACAAATTCTATATTCAATGCTCCTATGTTGTTCTTCGACTCTACCCCAGTTGGGCGGATATTAACCCGGGTAACATTTTGTTCTTTTGCACATATGACTACGGAAAACACTGTGACATGAACAAGTTTCACTGATTGTTGCCTACTAATCTGGATCCTCAGGCTTCATCAGATTTGAGTGTATTAGATTACGACATCCCATTCTCCTATGCATTTGTGATGGCTGCTGTAATGGAGTTGCTTGTAACAATTGGCATTATGGCCTCAGTGACATGGCAGGTTCTCCTTGTGGGCATCATTGCTACAGTGGGCTCAAAATATGTCCAGGTGAAGTTTCATTTCCGCCAAATACTTTTAATCGTAAAGCTAAGATAAGTTGTTAATTTGTACTAATAATTTTTCTGTATCTGAAGGGACATTATCAACCCTCTGCCCAGGAGCTGATGAGAATCAATGGGACAACAAAGGCTCCTGTTATGAATTATGTAACTGAGACATCACTTGGAGTTGCCACAATAAGATCATTTGGAGCAGTAGACAGATTCTTTCAAAACTACCTAAAACTTGTCGATGCAGATGCAAAAGTTTTTCTTTGCTCCAATGGTGCACTGGAGTGGTTAGTTTTGAGAACCGAAGCACTTCAAAACATCACTCTATTCACCGCCTCTTTTCTCCTAGTTTCGATCCCAAAGGGTTATGTCTCTACAGGTAGTCATTTCTGTTATTTGCACCAGTTGATATTAACATCTTTCTATGGAGGTGTTTCGAGATTTCTCCAAGTTGTTTACAGTTGTTTTTCTTGCTTTCATTCAGGGCTTGTCGGACTCTCTCTTTCTTATGCATTGGCACTTACCAATACTCAAGTTTTCTTAAGCAGATGGTATAGCAACTTAGCTAACTATGTCATTTCAGCTGAAAGGATCAAACAGTTCATGTGTATACCTCCTGAGCCTCCAGCAATTGTTGAAGACAATAGGCCACCATCATCATGGCCTAGCAAGGGTAGAATAGAATTGTTGGATCTAAAGGTGGGGTAATTACAACCTGTAGTCTTACACATATTCAACATATATCCGGAAACAGATGCCTCTGTGCTTAGGATGCAGTTTCTGAACACTTCATTGTAACATTTGGTAAATATTGTGCATCATATTATATCTAACCACTACAGTTCTTGTTCGATTGCAGATTAGATATCGTCCAAATGCTCCATTAGTTCTCAAAGGGATAACTTGCACTTTCCGTGAGGGGACTAGAGTAGGAGTTGTAGGAAGGACAGGAAGTGGCAAAACGACACTTATAAGCACGCTGTTTCGCCTGGTAGAGCCTTACAGTGGGCAAGTTATCATAGATGACATTAACATTTGTTCTATAGGTCTCAAGGATTTAAGATCAAAACTCAGCATCATCCCTCAAGAACCAACACTTTTCAAGGGGAGCGTTCGAACAAATTTGGACCCTTTAGGTCTCTATTCTGATGATGAGATATGGAAGGTAAATTCTGTAACTCATCGACACAAAACTCGCCAATTTTTGTATAATATTTTGAATAATACTTATGGTTTACAGGCTCTAGAGAAATGCCAGCTTAAGGCTACAATTACTACACTGCCAAACCTGCTAGACTCCTCTGGTGAGTTAAAATTTCAACAAATGTAGTACCGACAATTATTATCTTTTTGACTTGTGTGACATATCATGTACTTATTATGTTTGAGTTCGCGTGCAACAGTTAGTGATGAAGGCGAAAACTGGAGTATGGGGCAACGACAACTCTTCTGTTTAGGCAGGGTCCTTCTGAGGAGGAACAGAATCCTAGTATTGGATGAAGCAACCGCCTCTATCGACTCGGCTACTGATGCAATTCTGCAGAGAATTATAAGAGAAGAATTCTCTAACTGCACAGTAATAACTGTTGCTCACAGAGTTCCTACTGTCATAGACAGTGACATGGTCATGGTCCTTTCTTTTGGTATGTATATTTATAGTATAGTAAACTTAGTGTATCAGTTTCAGTAACAAAGATGTCTAATGCAAATTTGGTGATTATTATTGTAGGGGAGCTTGTGGAGTATGATCAGCCCTCAAGACTCATGCAAACCAATTCTTCTTTTGCTAAACTTGTGGCAGAATATTGGTCCAGCTGCAGAAGGAGTTCTCTTCAGAAATGGGATAGCTACCATATTAGCTAGTTCTTTTTTTTGGGGAGGGATTCCATCCGGTGTCCGGTACACGTATTGAAGCCTGATTAAATCTGAATTAAAGTTTGGGGTGAAACGCTTCCTAAATAAAAGCAACTCCATACCCAGCAAGGCTCAAACTTACCACTCCACCGCAATCTTTGTTTAGCTAATTGAGAATGTTTGTATTTTTCTCTTCATTTATTGACAGGATTGGAAATGCTTGCAGTTTATTATCTAGTCCCTGGAGTTCATGTGATGAAAAGTGTTCCAAAATTTGAAAGAGAATAAAATAGGAAAGTTTTGAAGACCCAACTCCGAGACAAAACCTTTAATTGCTACCCCCACAACATGACATAAACAAATACATCAACACCTTATGGCAACTTCTTTGAATTTTTTCTCATTTACCTTTATATTCTTCACATAATCTTCAAAATTGTCCAAGTACAGCTATATTTTGTTCATATCTATTTTACTTCCACAAAGTTGGTTGATCTAGAAGCTTCAATTTTTTGCTCAAGCTAATTAATTCTTTCCAACAATTTAAGAATCACAAATTTGAATCTTGAATCAATATAACCATTTTCCAAAACAAAAAAAAAAATAGCTTGGTATCGAATTCTAAAATGAATAAAAACAAGGGAAAAAATCATTTTAGGTTCTTGAATTTTCTTACTTATCGCATAATATGACAACCCCAATATCTTTTACCAGGATTTCTTGGGGTCTAAAAGGTTAACGATGCTGAATAAATTCATGTTTGCAGTGCACCTCTTCTAATTCATAATCTTCCTCTTGCTTACAAAGCTTGATCAAGCTTATTCTACTCATTATATCTTAATGTGTGGTGACTATGAATTTATCTTACAACCTTATAGGAACGATTCTTTAAGAAGTAAGATTAATTCTTTAACTTGATATCTTTGATTTTTATTAAAGTAAATTAAAGAAGATAATTAGTCTCATACTAATTGTTGTCTTTAATTTTTTGAAATAGGGGTATTGATCACTTTTGATAAAAGTTATTAAATTGTCTCTATTAGTATCATAATCAGTTTTAGTTTGTTAATTTTGAATAGTAAGATCAATTAGGGTTCTTAACACTTTATCTCTAAATTTGAAGATTTTATTCTTGAATTTCACGTATCTTTCAGTTCTCATTTTTAGTCTTCGTATTTTCATTTCCGTATTATTTTTATTATTTATTCAAGTAATTTTATCAATATTTCGTTCATGATAATCTTGAGAATTTCAAAACAAAAAATTGTCTCTGTTGTAGTAGCTTAAAAGTTAAGCTACATAGTAGCCAAAAAAAGAGCAAAAAAAGAGAGATAGAAAATTCAATTGCTTGCGAATTAAAGTACACTCCAGATTTAAGTCTTATGATGCTATTGCATGTTTTCTTAACTATAATACTATGATATAATATATACTTCTCATGAAAGCAAGACTATGATACATGAATTGTAACCTCATGACATGAACTATGAGCTATGGTCCTTAAGAGTTATGAGCATGAGCCTTTAGGCTAATCCCGCCTAAGATCTAGGTTCAGGGCGTGACAAAAAAAATTCAAAAAAGGGAATAATAACATCCATAGTTGCATACCTCCATTAAAATTGATGTGTTTTAATGAACAATCAAGAAGATGTTTATCACGAAAAAAGTATTTAAATTCAAGCTCAAGAGATAGAAGATTGCGGCCACATGGAACCCAAAAGGGAGCCCAAAAAAGTTGATTTTGTATGCCACGTTGAGGTCCAAAGAAACTGCCACAGAGGAGAGTCCAAGAAAACTGCTTTTTGCATGTCCAACAAGGGGTTGATTTGGATGTCAATGTGCGGAAGAATCAAGCCCAAAAAGTTGATCCTCACTCCCCAAAGTTGCTCAAATAAAACATGTGATTTTAGAGCAAAGAAAGTCAATTCTTTTTCTATTTTTGTTATCTAGTTTTGGAAGTATATTTAACTTTTCCCCTAGTTTAAAATTTCCTAATTCAAAAGTTTCTTACTTTAAAATTTTCTAGTTCAGTTTTTTATTTATTATTTTCATAAAAGTAGGATTCGAGTGAAAACGACGGTAGAAAGATCGATCGTAGGCTTAAAGAGTGTGTGTGAGTGAGTGAGTGAGTGAGAGAATAGCCAGGCTCACCCATAGTGGCCCCTACGACTAATTGAATTGTGCAGATCATATTTATTTTCCAAAATAGAGCGTGTTCCAGCCTGTGGAGTTTGGCGACATCATGTGCCTTAACAACGATTTGGAGAGTAGTCAATTGTTGTTCGCTAGCTATGATTTTTCTTGAAAATACAAAAATAAAGAACGATTAAAAATAACTTAGGATGATTAATATTGCCAAGTCCTCATAGTGAGTGCCAAACTGTTTAGTCTAATATTCATTTATTAGGAAAAATCAGATTCAACTTAATTTAATTTCGTTGCTAAAGACCTCAACGAAACAAATTTAACTAATACAACAAAAACAACAACAATAACAAAATATCCAGTGAAACTCCACAAGTGAGCTCTAGTAGAGTAGAGCGTACGCAGATATTATTACTACGTCAGGAAGATAGAGAGGTTTTTTTCAAAGATCCACGTCTCAAGTGTAGCATATCCAAAATATAGCAACTAACAATAGAAGCAGTGCAAATTCTACAAAAAAGGAACAAACCCAATAAAATAATGTGATAATTGAATAAATAACATGCTATGATAGATATCAAAATCAAGAACTACAATAATAGGACAACGACAAAGACCAACAAGCCTAACCCCTCGGAAAGGAAGACAATACTACATTGCCTACTAACTTTTTATCCTAATACATATTCTCCACATCCTCTTATCTAAAGTCATGTTCTCGGTAATCTAAAGTTATGTCATGTCATGTCTTGTCTAATCACCTCTCCCTAATACTTTTTCTGCCTACCTCTCCCTCTTCTCGTACCTGTTATAACCAATCTGTCGCACCTCCTCACTGAGGCGTCTGCGCATTCCATCTTCACATATAACAAACTTCTCGCACCTCCTCACTGAGGGGTCTGCGCATTTCCTCTTCACATGTCCAAATCATCTCAATCTCACTTTCCTCATCTTGTCCACCACATAGGCGACTCCCACCTTATCATGCATATCATCAATGCTAATCTTATCGGTCCTTCTATATCCACACATCCACCTCAACATCCTCATTTTCACAAGATACATTTTTTGAACATGAAAATTCTTGACTAGCCAACACTCCGCCCATACAACAAAGCCGATCTAACCTCCGCTTATCATACAAGACTCTGGATGCAAGCCTTCACTTCATCTACGCCGCACCAATACAATGTGTGATATTATCATCAATGTCTTCACTTCTTACTTGAAACTATCTCTCTTGGTGATAGCCTAAGTGTCAAGTCTCTCTTACACACTTGCTGCCTCTTGCATTGCGTCACTGAATTTGCAATCCAAATACTCTGTTTTGATCCTGCTTAACCTGAACTCTTTAGAATCCAAAGTTTTGTCTCCACACCTCTAACGTATTATTAACTCTACTACATGTCTGATCAATCAATATTATGTCATCTTCAAATAACATAGACCAATATAAAAGATAAATAACAAATTTAATTAATACTCCTAATAATCTAATTTTATGCTAAACATAGATAAAAGAAAAGTATTAAAAAGGATACAAAGAGAAACTCTACACAAATATAATGACACTATCCCTATTTTTCTTAAAATACTCAAAACCCCCTATAAAACAGAAACCTTACACAAAATAACATTCATCTAACTCAATAAATTTAAGATAATTTGAAACAAAACAATTTTTTTTTTTTTTGAAAAACAAAAAAATTAATTAACACACAGAAATCAACGGATAAATTCTTATATTTATTCACATTAATATTAATATAATAATAATTATAATATAGGAACATTTTACTCGTAACTTTAATTTTTTTTATAAAAAAAGATAAAAATCAAGGACATAAAATGAGACAACCTTTACCTTCGTGTTCTTCCAAACAACGCCCGGTCGTGTACTGAACTCCAATAACATAATAATTACTTTTTCCACTATTCTCACATTCTGTCACTGCCACGTATACAATTTACAAAGCTTCAACCAATCAAAATTACTCATTCACATAATTACATCACCGACAGGTAACACTAACATGTCTTTTGCAAAAATATAAAACGAAGAGAGAGAAAAAAGAAGAATGTATTATAGATAGAACTTAACATTTTTGTTTTTTTTTTCCGATGGCATAAAACGGTACAATCTGTGTTATAGAGGCCAATACGTCGTCGTTTAATTGAATCTGAATCCAATATGGTGTTTTTCTGACGACGGCGATTCCAAAAAACACCTACCGGCGATCGCTTCTGATGAAGTGAACATTCTAGAATCTTCGATTTGATCGGCGGATTTTCAATCTTATTTATTTGGTTGTTATTGATTTATTGGGAAGGAGGAGGAAAAAAAGGAATTCGATGAAAGGTGGTGTTGGTGGAGAAGTCGCGGAAGCTCCGGCGGGTCCACCACCGCCGCTAGAGTGGAAATTTTCACAGGTTTTTGGTGAACGTACGGCTGGTGAAGAAGTGCAGGAAGGTAATTTTATGTTAATTACAGTACTTGATTTTGATTATTGTTTCACCTGGATCCGTAGTCATTTCGGTGTTAGTGTATCGATTAGGGTTTGTTTATTGGATATTGATCTGTTATTTGGTCAATTGATTGCGAGTAGGATGAATCTGTTAGATTCCGATCCTGGATCTGATTGATTGATTGATTGATTTGCATGTTTTTTTTTGATCAATCGACTGTATGAACAGTATTGAACTGAACTTTACCAAGTATATGGAACTATAGTATGCTGTTCATTGTGAACTTTGCTTGGACAGCATCAGTTGTCAATTTGTAGTGGAGCTTCTTCATTGTTAATTTTGGTCATGTGTTGAAGCATGTTTACTCAAATGTGAATCATAAGGGTGTAAGTACAGATGTGAGACTAGATTTCTATGTGCATTTGTATGAAATGTTGCTTCTACTTCTATTTTGGCAAATGTCTTTATTGACGTGCACGGGGACATTCTATAGTTCCATGTCTTGAGCTGCTTGAGATTGAGGGGGATGTTGCAAAAAAAAAGGATGCTTGCAAACCAACTTGTATTGGCTAAGGTGGGAGTTGAAGTAGGGGCCATTAGTCAAGGTAGGACTGAGATAACACCTTGTGAGACATTTTCCAAAAAAAGAAGAATCATTTTCAGAAGACTTAACACCTTGTAGGACTTGTGAAAAGACTCAAGATTTCCATAGGGATGTGAGCTTGATTAGGCTAAGTGATTCATCATAAGCTGACTATTGGTTAAGAGAATTTGGTTTTTCTATTCTGCTGTAAATAAGATTATCCCTTTCACAAGAAGCACTTAAAATTTGTTCCAGTGGAGTGCGGTAGCATATTATATAGGCTCTCGACCCTCACCCCTGTCCCCGACCGAGAACACGACCCTAGTCTACCATTGTATACCAAAGCCACTAAAGCAAATATAAACTAAACAAGCAGGAATCAATACTAAACTAATACAACAAGGAGCAGCGACAAGTAAGGAAAAAACAAAGAAATAGCAAACAGAGGGCAGAATTTGAACAAGACATAGAGGCCATCAGGCAGGATTTGAACCAGAACCAGATGGCAGAATCTGTAATAAAAGGCAAAGATTCAACAGTTTAATAGTATACAGAAGGCAGAGATTGAACATGAGAGTAGAGACCAAATGGCAGAAATTGAACAAGAAAATAGCAAGCAGAGGGGAGTCATAAGAATGAAAGGCAGAATACAGAAGGCAGGAATTGAACACAAAAGAAACAAATGATAGAAATTAAACAAGAAGAAACAAGAAATAGCAAACACAGAGGATGGGAGATCTTTTAAGGACAGGAGGTAGCAATCACATTATTCATATGGATGGAAGTTGTTCAAAGACCTACAATCTCCAGGTGGACATGGCTAAAAATATACAAGTGGAAGTAGGATCCAGATAGGTTATACCATCCAGTTGGGATTAAAACTTAGTTGTGTTTTTTATTTTTTGAGAATTGGTAACAAAAACTTAGTTGTTTTTACACGTACATAAAGCTTTAGACTGGTGTTTGTCAGGAACATAATCTTCCTAGTCTTGTTGGAGACTTGTAAATTGATATAGGGGCTAAGTGAGATTTATGCTATCTAGTTTTGTTGAACCCTTGGAATGCCTAATAAAGCAAATGTTTAGTACTCCCTCAGTTTTATTTTTACATGACGGTATTTGACTAGGTAAGAAGTTTAGAAAGAAAAGACTCGCCAAAAGTACCTTTAGAACTTGCGTTCTTAAAGATGACATAATACTTCTATGACTATAAGAACATGTCATCAAGGGTGAAATTGGAATTATAGGGTGAAAGAGTTAACAAATATAGGCATGTGCTATATTTTAGAACAAACCAAAAAGAAAGATGCTATGTGGAATGGAACAAATGGAGTATTAGAATGAAATGAGTTCGAGGAGAAGCGGAATAGATATAGAGGATTCATATAGCGACGGCCTAAGTTGCTCGGGCTCCCATGTTGACATGACGTGGGTGTGGGATCTGTACCTGATCTGGTCAACCAGTTTTGGGTACTTTGACCAAATTTGAGGGAGAAATTCTGGGCAGATTCAACGATTTCTGTAATCACAACAAAAACTAAGGTGAAATTGAAGAAAATGGATTACCTTGTATATATTATTTTCTATTGTCACTCCCTTTCTTTTTATCATCTTCCAGGATTCTCCTCTTGATCAATATTTCCCACATAATATCTCATCATTTAGGTTTTAGATATTTGAATTATTTTTAGCCGAATCCCCGCACCTGTATCCATACATGGATCTGTATCCTCGAATCTTAAAATTTAGATCATAGAGGACCCGACCTCTAGATCCGCACCCGTATCGGACACCCCCACCCGAGTCCTAGCAACTTAGGCGACGGCAATTAGCTTGAATCGTTGATTGACTGCTCAACTCTATAGCTATTTTTTGGATGCCAACAAATATTCCTTGTCTCAGACATTTAATCATGAAGGCTTTTAGCAAGTTCATTTAATATACTTCGTATTTTTCCGAGGGTAACTTATTCTGATATAGTGAAAGCCAGAATGAAAAAGAAAGAAATTGAGGATATGCCTTTCAAAACTGTGCAACAACTCGTCATATGATAATACGGTGCCCTGAGTTGTATGACATAGTTTGACTAGTAATAAAAGGTAATTCATGTTGCTAGAAAGTAGTTGCTGAGACTTTGGTGTCAAGGTTTGCTGTAAGATATGTAGATGTGCCTAATATTATAAAACATAATTCTTAGATCAGCATGCATTAGAAATGCAATTAATGTGCCTGATTTTGTACAGGGTTCCTCAAATTGAGGAAGAACTTCTATTAGGCTCTCACTATATTTAGATGTTTTATGATTTCTTTCTTTGACTGTCATGATGTGTATGTTTGTGTTTGTGATTGCAGTTGATATCATCTCAGCAATTGAGTTTGATAAATCTGGTGACCATCTTGCCACTGGGGATCGTGGGGGTAGAGTGGTATTGTTTGAAAGGACCGATACCAAGGAGGTGGGTTTCTTCTGTTTACTTTTAGAATATTTATTTACTAAAATTGATTGTTTTGATGATCATGTCTTTTGTGTGCACTGTGTTCTTTAACAGGTTGGAAGTCGACGAGAGTTAGAGAGAGTGGACTATCCAGTTAGTCGGCATCCAGAGTTCCGCTACAAGACAGAATTTCAAAGCCATGAGCCTGAGGTACACACCTCTTCTCTGTTCTTTGCACTTCCTTTTCCCCCAATCCTTCTTTGCTGGTGTAATTTCTCTCTAGGAACTCATGAATGATGAACTTTCCTGGAAACAAACATGCAAAAGAACGTCAGGCTGATGTTATTATTTTACTTCATGACTTTTGCAAAGAAAGGGTCCTTTGAGCTGCCTGATCTTCTATCAAGATGCAACTATAGACTAGGGTTGATTGCCACCGCCTCTATGCTATGTTGTATTCCTCATCTTCTGTGCTTTCTGTCTTCTTGTTGCTTCAAATAGAAGTATAATTTCTTCTACCACATCTTTCCATTCAGTTTGATTATTTGAAGAGTTTGGAGATTGAGGAGAAAATCAACAAGATCCGGTGGTGCCAAACAGCAAATGGTGCCCTTTTCCTTCTATCTACTAATGACAAAACTATTAAGTATTGGAAGGTAAATTATTTAATTTACTCGCTTCTCTATTGATTCTTTGGGGGTGTATTGGCACTGTAGATGACCCATAAAAAAATGCATTGCATATGATTGGTTGCTTGCTCAGTTTATTTAGTCGAATAAAAAAAGAGTCTTAATCTTTATTTTTAGGCTTAAGATACATATCAGCTTTGTTCAGGAGTGATATTAATAGTTATATTTCAAGCTCGTAGTGTGACATGATCTCCTCTTTAAACTTTGTCGCTGTACTAGAACATTGTTGTTGTAAATGGGATGTTGACACTTGATATGAATTTGTTTGTTGGTTGGAATGCGTTTGAACAGTCTGCACGGATTGTTTGCAAAACAACTTTTTGTCTCATTGTTTTATCTCAGCCATGTATCAACTATTTTGTTCGTAATTTAAATGTAAAATGGTCAAGATATGATGTATTTCTTAAACTATCTACTTCTGAATGTGGCTATCTTATGTCACGGCTGTGTATCAATTTGCTGATTTCCTTTCAAATTGCTTTTGCCTGAATATTTTAGGTCCAAGAGAAGAAAGTTAAGAAAATATCTGAAATGAATATTGACCCTTCAAAAGCTGCTGGAAATGGTAGTGTAGCCAGTTCGAGTTTATGTTCCAGCCCAAAGCAGTGTCTTGCAAATGGGGGCTGTGGAGATAAAGCTTACAGTTCTTCGAGCAATGATTTATCATTTCCGCCTGAAGGCATCCCCTCACTCCGTTTGCCCATGGTAGTTGTTCTTGCTTAACCTATTATATTATGTTTGTTTATGATGCTGATGACATGTCAAGTTTGTCAATCTATAGCCTTTCAGTAATGTGCATTTGTGCCCTTTGGTCTTTTCAACTGTATCTAAGAACCTATCAAAAAAGATATGTTCAGTTTTATAAAATGCATGTTGGGATAAAAATTCCATTGACTGCAGTTCAAGTGGATGTATATGATCTTTTTATACTCCTGGTCATTTGAAAGATATTTAGTACCGTCTGTAAGAGTGTAACAGTGTAGCTTAGTCAATAAGTTTCTTTTAATTTTTGAGGTCGAGTGCTACAGAAAGAAACACTAGGTCATTTGTGTATATGTCTATTTATTAAAGTTCGAATTAAACATACAAGCTAGCCTTTATATGCATATGCCTTTACATAACTTTTTCATGCTGCTATGTGCTTGCATGATTATTGGCCCACACCTTGGTGCTATTATCCTTGACATGTCAGGCTTGGATTATCTAAACATTCACCTCACTTGGCCTTGAATTTTTTCTTCGAGGGTATTAGGAATTTCCAAATTCCAATGAATGTAGCCTGCTTCATCCTCCCTAGGAAAAATGCTGTTTGATAAATTTGACTTGAATCTCTTTATAAATCTTGCATCTAAAAGCTTTGTATGTGAACTTTAGGTAACGAGCAACGAGACCAGCCTTCTTGCAAGGTGTAGAAGAGTGTATGCACATGCTCATGACTACCATATTAATTCTATATCCAATAACAGGTGAAGATCTTCATTACGATTATAAATGTGCTTCACCTTCTTTTTGAGTTCTAGTCTATAAGTGCTTATGAAAATTTCTGTCCTCTTTTCCACTTAGTGATGGTGAAACATTCATATCAGCCGATGATCTTCGAATAAACCTTTGGAACTTGGAAATAAGTAATCAAAGTTTCAATATTGTCGATGTCAAGCCAGCAAATATGGAAGATCTTACTGGTACATTTTCATGAGTTGATTTCAACTTTGGTCAAAGCCATTCCCCCACCTTATCAACTTTTACTACTGTAAAATGCGCTCGTGCTTTTTGACTGACACTTTTGACTTTAACTAGATATTTTTTTGTTACTGCAGAGGTGATAACATCAGCAGAATTCCATCCTACACATTGTAACACATTAGCTTATAGTAGTTCAAAAGGATCAGTTCGTTTAATAGATTTGCGGCAGTCAGCATTGTGTGACTCACATTCTAAATTGTGAGTATCACATTAATTCTTTTGTTTCTGTTCTGATGGGTTTATTTCTTCTTATGCTGTCTCTAAATTGTGAGTATCACATTAACTGTACATGATAAGACCCTGGAAGATCTAGGTGTTATCAACATGGGAACACTGGAAAATGTATTTTTCAAGTTCAAAGTTTGTATTTTTAATTACTTCTTCATAGCTTTAATAAATTGGGAATTTTGGCGTTCCCTGTATGCAGGTTTGAGGAACAGGAAGCACCTGGTTCAAGATCTTTTTTCACTGAGATAATTGCTTCAATTTCAGATATAAAATTTGCGAAGGATGGAAGATACATACTTAGTCGTGACTACATGACCCTTAAGGTTGGTTTCTTTGTCTTTACTGGATCTCCATATTTTAGTTGATTGATTGGAGAGGTGCACATCAAAATTATTTGGTACTTCGCGTTCATATTATTAAATCAGTTGAAGATATGCCTCTTCTCTGTAAAATATGCATTTGTAAAGCAGAGTTCTTTTTTTTTGACAAGTAAGGTAATTTTTTAAATGAAACCCAGCATCTGTGTGATTGCTGGTAATTAGAACCAATCACAAAAAAATCCAGAGCACTTAGTGATTATGAAGAGAAATAATAAATCGAGCATCTACATCCTGTATATCATGTATGGCTGCCATATTGCTCCAAAGGGAAAACATAGAAATGCAAAGAAACTTGAGACTAATAACATTTTCCAATTTGTCTTAGAAAAATTCTAGAGTTCCTTTCTCTCCATATGATCCACCAGATTGCAGCAGGGATGGCAATCCTAGTTTCAAGTCAATACCACTCATTCCCCCTATAGTCCAACCTTGAAGAAAAGCTAAGACATCTCTTGGTATGGATCCCATTTGATTCCTAGCATAATGAAGAGGAGGTCCCGCAACTGAGATGTAAGCTTACAGTTAAGAAAAAGATGATTGCTGTCCTCCAATTGTTCTTTACTGAGAGGGCATCTACTGCAGATGGTCATTCCTCTCCTCTGTAAGTTGCATTGAGTTAGGCATTCATTTTTGCCTGCCAACCAAGTGAAACACTGAACCTTGTAGAGGGCGTAGCTTTTCCAGATTTGTCTTCATGGCCAAGAGGTTTTGCCCTTTCCAACAGATGCACCAAGAAGGTGCCATCCTTTCTGCCTTTCCAACAGATGCAATCTGCTTTGTTAGGAGTAGTAGTGCAGGAGTCAAGTTCTGGCGGTAAAAGAAGTGTTCTATCGACTTCCCAATCGTTACAACTTCTCTTGAAGACAATATTCCGGCCTTGGGAAGAGTTGTAATCTGCAACATATGCTGCCTGATTAACTGCTAGTGTATAAAGGTCAGGGAATTGCAACTTTAAAGGGGTATGAACTATATGTAAAGCAGAGTTCTGAGAAGGTGACGTAAGAGTGTGCATATGTAAAGCAGAGTTCTGAGAAGGTGACGTAAGAGTGTGCATATGTAAAGCAGAGTTCTGAGAAGGTGACGTAAGAGTGTGCCATGTATGTCCTTCCAAACACAGCCAGCAGGCAGCAGCTATTTTGGGGTTTCATTATTCATTAGTGGCTACCCTCCACCACCACCCCCACAAAAAAATCACGTTTTTGCAGGTTTTGTACTTAAACTATGCCTTCCATTACCCCCTGAAGGTCTGAACTATAGCTTTCTAAGGTTAAATCCCCGATGCAATGTGCGGAAAAAGGTTGGTTGTTGGTTTTGCCATGAAGATAGAAGAAAACTAGTTCTTTTACTATATTTTCTCTTTTTTCTATTGAAATTAGGAATTGTCAGAAATTTAGGACCTGTATGCTTTGGGGGTTTCAGTTAGGGGGTTTGCCTCTCTACCTACACGAAGTAGGGGTAAGGTTTGCATACTCTCTACATGTGTTGAGGTATGGTCCGATGCTTCGGGTGAAACCAATTCCCAGGGCCCGGGTACATATTCACCACGGCATGCTGATCTGCGATTACTAGCTATTCGAACTTCATGTTCCCGAGTTGCAGAGAACAATTCAAACTGAGACAATCTTTTTGGATTCGCTCCGCCTTACAGCCTTGCTTCCCATTGTAATTGCCATTGTAGCACTTGTGTGGCCCAACCCATAACGGCCATGCGGACTTGACGTCATCCCCATCTTCCTCCAGCATATCACTGGCAGTCCTTTGTGAGTGCGGCACACACCTTTTTGTTTGTTTCGGAGCCGTTTGTTTGGGCGGGGCGTACTAAAGCCACTACGTACCACACCACCTGGTGGGTTTTACCTCTTTACCTCCTTGAGGTAGGGGTAAGGTTTGCATACACTCTACCCTTCCCAGACCCACTTGTGGGATTACACTGGGTATGTTGTTGGAATTAGGGGTTTTTCTTTCAAAATATAGTGTTTTTCTTGGTTTGAGTCGGCTTCCCACAACTATATAAAATATTCATTTTCATCCTCAAGGTGGTGTTTGGTTTTCAATAAGTTTGAATGAACTCAAGCACACAGAAAGTGTCAACCACTTGCTACTGTACTGCCCAGCTACCTCAGACCTCTGGAATATGTTTTGTTGTTTTTTGGTCTTTCCTGGGTCATGCCTTTCTCTGTTAGGGATGCTCTTGAAAGTTGGAGTTCACGGGAAGTTGACAAAGCCATCAAGAGTATGTCGATGATGATCCCTGGTGCTACTTTTGGTGTTTATGGACAGAGAGGAACAAAAGATGTTTTGATGAAATTTCAACTTCTAGAAATCTTTTGCGAGACAGATGTCTAGTTAGCCTTTTTAGTTGGTCCAAATTGACCCTGTAAATAATTTAGAACTCTTCTTGGATTTTGTTAGCTCTATAGTTTAGAAAGAGGCTACCAATCCTTTTTTTGTGAGCTTAACTGATCTATCCTTGTAAAGCTTGCATCTTCTTGATGCCTTTAAATGAATCTACTTCATAAAAAAAAAGTGTTGAAGAAGGTTTTCTTTTAATAATATAGGGAAAAAATGGAAGAAGAAAGAGATAAGTAGTTCCAGATGAAACCCAAATACGCTAACCCAGATCAATTTGGTTAAAGAAGATGAAGAACAACTAAAGAATATAAAGGAATAAAGATGAGAAAAAATATAAGAATTGTGAAAGATATTAATTTTCAGCTAATTAGCTGTTAAAAAATCCAACCTGGCATTTCACCTCCCACGTGCCGTTCAGAAAGTCATCACAAACTCTTTGCGATTGGTCCCTCGGGGATTTAATGTTCAAAAATTTAGTTTTGGGGATAGCAGAACACCGGATAGTTTGCAAAACAATGATAGTTCATGGTTTTTTAGCCATTAACTCCTTATTAATCACATGACTCATGGTTGAAATCCCACACGACTTCAATTGCATTTAAAATGCAAATATACTTTGCGCATTTGGAGGTTTTCTTGTGTTACCTAATATAAATGAATGTCTCTGGGGTTTCGAGACAGATGAACTACGTCCTTGTGCATGCTTTTCTGTTCTTTCCTGTTATTTTAATAAGATGATACATTATGCATATCTATGATCCTTGGAGTTTACCTTTGCAAATTTTTGCATAAAGCTTAAATTCATAAAGTATCTCTGCGGTTTGGTTAGGATATGTTAAGTTTCATTGTTTTATGTATAGATTTTGGTTCATGAGGAGCAATTTTCTTTCATATAAACGATGTTAACAATTGTGGTGATGAATAAAATAAGACTGCCTGACTTGCAAAATGTACAATTCCTATTTCCTACCGCTTCCATTTTGAAATTGTACGTGTCACTACTAATCTATCCCATTCCACTTGCTTTATTTCTTCCTGATTGATTAAAGATGTCGAAACCAGCTTCGTATGTCATCAGAAGATTGAATTTCTTTTATAATATAATCTTGGGTTAGTTGAGCTTTCACGAGTACATTTCAATTTATAATATTTCTGCTTTCATACTGTTGTTGTTATGACTTGAATTTACTCAAATGTTTCTTGCAAAAATGTTATCTTATATCAATTTGTGGTCCGTGGTAAGAGATGGAGGGTGCAAAAAAAAAATCATACTAGTTTGATTGCAGAGATGTCTTGAAGCTGCAGTCAAATGTATTGAATGTGTTAATCTAGCATGGGTCTTTCTCAAAAACAAGTGAAATAGTCTAGAGTTTGATGAGGATAAAAGAGGGATCTGATTGTTTATTCAAATTGTTTTATGGATATAATTGGCTAGTTTGGTGGAGTCATTGCACTTGAAGAATTGAATTATGGTTTAATCTTTATGGTTTGTCTAACTTAGGAACTACTCCACCTGTATTTTTATTTTTTGATAAATAAATGTGTACTGCATATTGCATAAAAAGGATAGCCTTGAATAAAAGATGTATTTCAAACAGTAAGTTATTTTGGCTTAACAACACTTGATAAAAACACTTTTGGTGTTTGTCAAACACCAAAGCAAACTCGTTTGACTAGCATATAAGACAATCCGAACAACCTCTTAGTCTCTATTGTGTGTGCACAAGTGGCACACCTACTCAGACAGACACACACTCACTCTCTCTCTTTTGCTGGCACAACCCTAGCTTTTAAATTCCTGCTAGGTCTAGTTTTTTCCAGCATTGTATAGAATTTTGAATTCTTTCCATCATTGTCAGTGATTTTTCTTCCCTATCAACAAACATTGTTCCTTTTGTTACTGAACAAACCTTACCTTTTCAGCTATGGGACATAAACATGGATTCAGGTCCAGTTTCAACATTCCAGGTTCATGAATATTTAAGACCAAAGGTGAATTACTCTTGCCATCAAAGTATTTTGTGAACTTGGTTATTTTTTCGTATGTTGAGCTGATCAGCAAGGCATTTTGTATTTTCTGCAGCTTTGTGACTTGTATGAGAATGATTCCATCTTTGATAAATTTGAGTGTTGCCTTAGTGGTGATGGTTCGCGAGTAGCAACGGGGTCTTACAGGTCTGTAGAATTTCTTTTCAGCTTTGTCTTGCATATTATTTTATTTCTCCACCTCTTTTTCATTTTTCAACAAATGATTACTCTCATATCAGCAATCTTTTCCGCGTGTTTGGTTGTGCTGCGGGGAGCACTGAAGCAACTACCTTGGAAGCAAGCAAAAATCCTATGAGGTACCTAAGCCAAAATATTTTTGGCATGTGAATGCATTTTGATTTTGTGTTGTAATATGCCTTAGTCTGATGGCTTTGATTGCGCTCCTCCAGAAGGCAAGTCCAGACTCCTTCAAGGCCATCCAGGTCCCTGAGCAGTAGTTTAACACGTGTTGTCAGGAGAGGTATGCATTTTCATACACGCTTATTATATGCATGTATTTTAATTTGTGATACGTAATTAATCTTTTATGCATGAACTTTTTGCCCACTGCTCTTAATATACTCTGTCTTATGTTGTGCACACATTGCAGGAGCTGATAATGCAGGTGTTGATGCAAATGGAAACTCATTTGATTTCACGACAAAACTGCTTCATCTGGCATGGCATCCGACTGAAAATTCGATAGCCTGTGCTGCCGCAAACAGCTTGTATATGTATTACGCATAAGTCATAACAGGAGATGTAGTTTCTTGGCTAGCATTTTTGGGTTGCTTTTCGGGAAAGGCTTTCTTTCGGAGCAACTTGAGGTTCTACCATTTCTCACTTCCAGGTGCCTCAAAAAGGTGTAGGTCCATGCTTTTGATGTCAGGGTCCAGATGTACCTGAAAGGATCACCAACAGAGGGACTTACGTCTTCGTGAGTGGACAGATGGCGTGGGATTCTTGCTCCCTTCTCCCTGTTTCTACTTCACCCTTTTCCAAATCTCCTATTTTGTTGGGTTGAAGTCGTGAAAGAATGTCATTGTAGGTTCCTTACAAGCAAAACTGCTGGATGTGCAAATTTGCCGCTAGTTCTAAGCTAAATGTAGCTTTACTTGGAATCTTGCTGAAAAGAGCAGCTGCTAACTTGCAATGGCGTTAAGCTTATTTTGTTGGATAGCGTTATTTTTTGTAGGTTAACTTAGTGTGCTTTTTGCTATAGATTATTAACTAAAGTAATTTTTTTCTTTCTGTAAACGAAGTTCAAGAGAAACTGCATTTGTTTACCTGTATTCTTTCCTTCGGTGAAGTGTGGCTGGTACTGCTAAACTTCTGTCAACTTCAGAATCTCAGTTTTCAATTTGTTGGATAAAAATTGCTAGTTTTACTTTGCTTCTGGACCAATTTAAGGAAACATTTTGTGACTAATGTGAAGAGACATTTGTATTCGTGTAGTGTGCATATAGCTCGTCTTTTTCACTTGTCAAGTACAGCCAAGTCCCCTTAGAACTACGGGCGGAAACAGGAACCATTTCTTATAGTTTGATGTTTGAATATTTTTTGATCAATTTAATTTTGGTGACGTGGACTTCTAATAAGAGGCCAAGTGGAAAAAATAACAAAAATAACTTATCTAGTGAAATGTCACAAGTGGGGTCTGGGGAGGGTAGAGTGTACGCAGATCTTACCACTATCTCGTTGAAGCAGAGAGACTGTTTTTGAAAGATTCTCGACTCACATGTAGAAAAATAGTGCGATAATGGGAACACAATAAACAACTGTTGATGCTGGATATGAAAAGCAAGAACTACAATAATACAACTAGTACAAAACAAGGCAATGTATGCAAGAAACCATAACAACTGCAAGGTGCTCTATACTACCACCAAGCCAAATACTTGAATAGGCAAGTAATAAGACAAGTCTTAACTACCTACTACCCTTATCCGCAACCTCCATTCCCTCCTATTTAAGGTCATGTCCTCGATGAGCTGAAGATGAATCATATCCTGTCTAATCACCTCTTTTCAATACTTTTTCGGCCTACCTATGCCTCTCCTCGACCCCACTATATCCAACATGTCATGTGGAAAATATGATTTTGCAAAACTACAAAATCTTACCGTTAAAAAATAATGGCACAAATGAGCCCGACAATGATATGATTGAGCTCAACTATTAACAAATGTCATAAATGAGTCTTTTCTCAAAGTTTGATAATGTATTTGAGCTTCTCCCTACTTTTTATGTCTTTTTCTTTTCATTTATTTAGCAAAAAAGCAGAATATATATACTATACATAGTTGAAATATGATGTCAATCTAAATGCATTCCTGCATTTGTTTATCTTCTGGTTTTATTGAACAATTATCTAAGTTCTATTTTATTTGTAGTGTATACTCGAATATGTTGATATTGATCAAATATGTTAATCGTTCATTAGTTTTAACATATATGTTTCTCTTCAATTTTTGTGTAACTCACTGCACACTTCAGTTAGGATTCTTAAAAATTCAGACCCATATGCATTTTGGTAAATTCATCGATGAAACTCGAATCTTTTTAAAAATTGGATTGATATTTCTAATAGTAGAAGCTTCATGAGTTTTTGCATTTGAGTTGTTCGCTGCTAGAGGTAGATGATTTTTTTTTGTGAATTCATCACTCCAGAAGGTGAACCTCAAACCTTTTTTTGGAATTACATTGAAAATTTCTAGCAGATTTGAAGATATGAATATTTAAAGATTGGTTCTATGTGTTGGAAGATATGCATATTTAAAAAATTGAAGGTATGAATATTTAAAGACTACACTAAAGTTGTATCAAAACCGTATTATACATAAACGACAGTTGTAATACAATTTGAATTCAATATTATATATTGCTATTAATTTGATAGTTGCTATTACATAAAATATATTATACATTTCTAATAACATAAATTAGTTTAAATAGTATTAGAATATTTAAAATTCAAGTACATAATACAAGTACACTACATTTTTAATACATATACAGACATCACATATTTTTATCAGTGATCCAATTCAAAACAATTTCTAGGTCATATATTGTAATGACCCTGAAGGTCATTTTTGGAATTTTCCAGAAAACAACCATTTTACCTCTCCTGATAGTTACCTCGAGTCGTGTTTGATCAATTTTTGAGGTTAAATTTGAAATCGAATCGTAAAGTTGAAATTTTTGGAAGTTTTGAAAGCTTTTAAGTTGAAATGGTTGACTTTAGTCAACATTTGGAGTTTTGAGTCTCGGAATAGAATTTTGTCAGTTTCATCAGCTCCGGAACGTGATTTTTGGGTTAGTAGGACTACTGACTCGGGTCTTGAGATATTTTGATGAGTTTTGAAAGAATTTTTGTGTTTTGAAAGTTGAAAGCATAAGATAGTTGACCAAAGTGAACATTTGGTGATAACAAGCTCAAAATAGAATTTTGACAGTTTCATTAGCTCCGGAATATGATTTTTGATCTAGATGTACTTTTGGTTTGAGTCCCAAGGTTTTTGGTTTGATTTTGAGCTATTAGACGAGATGCGGAAAAGTTGAGGCTAAAGTTTGATTTTAGTCAATGTTTGAAGTTAGAAATGTCAGTTTCAAGTTTTGATGACTTCATTAGCTCCAAATGGTGATATTTTATTTAGTTGAAGGTTAGGTTCAGTTCCTAAAGCTTTTGGATTAGTATCATGTCCTTATTTGGTAATTTGGAGATTCTTAAGTTAAAGTTGACTTTAGTCAACATCGGATTGAGTTGACCTTGTTTGGGTGTTTTTATGATTTCATTGAGTCCGAAATACCATTTTCAAGCTAGTAGCATATTTGGTTTGTGTTCGAAAGGTTTCAGATGAGTTTTGGGTGCTTTGGCGCTGTTTCAACAATTTGTGCTAACAAAAAGGTTTATTATTAGTTTTAAAGATAAAAAAAAATTATTCCAAAACTTCTGAAAGTTTGAGCATGAATTATAGGACTGATTTGTAAAGTTTGGGGTATTTTTGATAATGCGAGATTGAACTTTTATCGCGAAGTATGAAATAAATATTTACCGAGTAGAAATGATATTTGATTAAGCAAATGAGCACGGAATTGAGTTTCGATTGAACAAGCAGGTCCGTATCATTATTTAAGACATTTTTAAAAAAAGAATTGGGTCATTTCACTATCGTATGAGGAAGTTACAACTCCTTTAGTGAAAATTAAAGTTGTTGGTTTCTGGTGTAAATATTGTTGTTCATGTATTTAAAATTTCAGACTGTGTTCATTTGATATTTTGAGCATATTGGGAACTCTAGAGCTCGAATTGGAGTGATTCTTGCGACATTCTTCTCGATTTAATATGGGGGTTAGTGTCCAATCTTCATTTCGGCATTCTCTCATGATTTCTTTAGATTGTTTTCATTCCTTATCCGTGAATTTCTTGGGGAAAATTTGGGGTTTTATTAATTTGGACTCAATTTTTTATGGAAAATGTATGTTTAGGATTCTTATGTTATGGGCAAACTGATTTTGACATAGACTTGTTGATTCATCAATAATTGTCATCATATATATAAGCTTGAGAATATGGGGTTTTCACAATAAAGTTAAAGTTTGATATATTGAGGATTTCAAGGTCGATTTAAACTCCGTTCTCGATGAAATTTCATATTTGAACTTCCCTAAGTATGGGTAAGTATTTTTCAAGAAATATTTCAGATTTGAGTTGGGGTTTTGAACCCGAGTATTGAGGGTTTTTCTCTTAAACTTGTGTTTTAAGTAAACTAGAGTTTTGAGCATGATTTCAACTCATTTTTCATTACGATTTCACTTGTGAGTTCCAAAATCTTTCGGTATGATGATTTTCTATAAGAATTTCAGATTAACCCTCAACCCTCATAAATTACTTTTTGGATCGATTTGGACTCAGTTTTCAAAATCAGCTTTATGAGTGTTTGTTGTTCATGATTTCTTATTATGATTCTTCATTTGATTAGATATTGTGGATTTGGAGACTTGTCGTAAAGGGAAGACTCAAGTGCCGAGTTGATTGTAATTTCTTTTTGTAATGACCTAGTCGATCATTTTTGGATGTTTCATGAAATTACCATTTTAACCCTTTTGATATCGATATCGAGTCATTTCTGACTGAGCTTTGAGAGTTGGTTTCGAACTTTGAGTAAAAAGGTAAGAATTTTGTAAATTTTTTATTATAAAAGGCTAAAGTAGTTAAAAAGTGGTTTTCGATGTCTTTTAGAGGTTCGAGTGTCGAAATGAAATTTCGTCGATTCCATCAGTTCTGGAATGTGGAAATTGATCCATGAAATTTTTTGGTTTCATATTCGGAGTCTTATTGAGGATTTGAGGTCCTAAGTTTGAAAGTTATGAAAATTTAGTCTTTAAGTTGACTTTGGTCAACATTCGGGATTCGAATGCTCGGATCAGAATTTCGAGAGTTCCGTTGGATTCAGGGATGGTTTTTGGTTGAATTTGCAGATGTACCGAGTTTGATTTGACCTTTTTAGGCGTTATGTTAGTTTTTTGTGACTTTCACGAATGTCGGGTCAAGAAAATCTCAGATTTGTGTTTCCACAGTTCCATTGAGTTTGGAACATTGAGTTTAGTCAATTTGCATATACGATTTATGTGTATGGAGTTCCGAGCGAATCCCGAGGGTACATTCATGATTTAAAAGTTGGTTGTTTTTCTAGTGTCTGCTAACCTCATGATCGCGAATGATCTCCGCTTTCACGAGGGTCACGTTTGTGAAGGCAGATTTGGTCTCACGAAAGGTCAAGTGGATAGACCTTCACGAAAGCAAAAGCTCGTTCACGATCACGACCTTCGCGTTAGCGAAGGCCAGTTCGTGAAAGAGAAGGCCGAGGATTTTATTCGAGGTTCGCTTTTGCGATATCTGAGAGGGTGTTAGACCTGCAAATTCAGGGTTTAGCCCCCATTTTCCATTTTTGAGCTTTGTAAAATCCTTGGAGGCGATTTTAAAGGGATTTCTTGTGCTAAATCATTTGGGTAAGCTTTTGTGAACCTAAAACTTCATTTCCCTTTGATTATTTATAGATTTCATCATTAAAACTTGGAATTTTGATTGGCAAATTGCAAGGTTTTTCAAGAACTTGAGGTCTAAACTAAAATAGTGATTGTGAACTGATTTTAACCCCTTTTTCGAAATGGTTTTCACCAATGAGTTCCAAATGCCGCGAGTAACGTTTTCAAGTAAAGATTTTTGGATTCATACCTCATTTTTTTGGAATTGGATTTTTGTGTTGATTGACCCATTTGTCAAAGTTTATGATATGGATATTGTTATTTTCGGAATCTTATTGTCATTACTTGATTGAAATAGATTGTGTGTCTTTGGACGTTGTTCGGAAAGGGAAGACTCAACTCTTGAATTGACTATTTAATAGATTAAGGCAAGTTATCTTCTAAATCTTGTAAATCTAGTAGAATCGTGTATTTTCCTTTATTGTATGTGTTGGAAAGTAATGTGAATGAGGTTATTGGTTCATTGTTCCACTTTATTAATCTTAACGAATAAAAATAGGATTAATGAAAAGGCAATGTATTGATCTTAATGCTTTGTGAATTGCCTTGTTGTGGACCATATTTGGTTTTGATGAAATGCTTTGATAGCATTAATGTAAACATGAATTGCTTTTGAGTTGTTGTATCTTCCTTAGGCAATTTTCTAAAAGAAACTTTATGAGGACCTCTGTAATGAGTTGGGAGAGCATTACGTATAGTCCCACCATTTTAAGACATATTTTTGAAGTTACGAGCCATCTTTTAGGAATTGTGCGACCCTCTTGATTTTTCGTGTGTATTAGCCCATGGATTTGGCGCCTTGGGGCACCCAAATTTTTTTTTGATTTTTTTTATGAGGACCTCCATAATGAGTTGGGGGAGCATTACATATAGTCCCACCATTTTCAAGGCATATTTTTATATTTACGAACCAACTTTAAGGAAATACATAAAAAATTACCCAAATTAAAAAACAAATCACCTAAAACGGACATTCGAGGCCAAAGTTATGAGCATTGAAATTTCGCCATTATACGACTAGTTTTTCTAATTTCACTCCTTAATTAAGTTCTTTTTTGTCTTATTGACTTTTTATTTATATAGAAGAATAGTTACATAGTAATTTTTTGTTCTATTTCTTTTAAAATAAATTTTTGTAATTTAAAAGTGAGGCCCGTAAATTTTATTTACTTCCTATGTCCCAATTTATATGACTTACTTCCCATTTTAGACAGTCCAAAAAGAATGACACATTTCTATATTAAGTAACAATTTACTTTAAAATGTCCATTTTACCCTTAATAAAATGATTTATAGCTACACAAATTTCTATCATTCATTTTAGACCACAAGTTTTAAAAGTCTTCCTTTCTTTCTTAAACTCCGTGTCGAGTCAAACTACCTCACATACAATGAGACGAAGGGAGTATTAAAATTATTGAAAATCGCGTAAATGTATTAATAGCGATCTGCTAGTTTTTTGCTAATTTACTTAGATATTTTTATGATAAATAATTATAAATATACTTTATGCTCATGGATTTGACGCCTTGGGGCACCCCACAAACGCAGACCTTGTCCGCGAATGCGGACCAACGGGTCTCTGATATCTGTGAATGTGGCAACTCTTCTATGAACGCGGAGACCAACATGTCAACCTTCCGCGAACGCGGGGACTGTCACGAAAACGCAGAGACCATGGGTCAAAGCCTTCCGTGAAACGCGGTCCAGCTCTGCGAACGCGAGGGACACCAGAACAACAACCAAAATCACCAAATCTCAAAGTCTCCGAATGGACCCTCAGAATTCGTTCAAAACCCTGTACACCCAAACAATATATTCTAATTAACTAAACTTGACGGTCCAGACTCAATAGAGATGTCGAAACACGAATCTGAGGTCTCGTTGACCCAAAACTCATGGAAGTCCCAAAAAATGAACATAATGTCAAGCTCGGGACCTCTGAAAAATCAATCAAGACCTCACTTAGGCCGAAATTCATCCCCCAAATCCAACGAAATTCTCAGAATTTGGATCTGAGCATCCGAACACCGAATTTTGACCAAAGTCAACCCAAAGGCTAAAATTTCACAAATTTCCAACTTAAGACCTCAAATCCTCAAAAGGACTTCGAATCTGAAACTGACAACTCTCTTAGACCAATTTCCTCATTTCGAAACTAATGGGATCGACATAATTCTATTTCAACACTCGAAACTCTTAAAGACACCGAAAAATCACTTTTTAATAACTTTAGCCTTTAAAAATCAAAACTTACAAAATTCTCAATTTTCACTCAAAGTTTGCAACTAACTTTCAAAACTCAATCAGAAATGACTCGGGGTCGATATCGGGAGGGGCAAAATGGTAATTATATAAAATATTTCGAAAATGACCGGCCATTTCATTACAGTTTTATATTTTTTGTTAGTTTATTTTCCTTTTGTTATTTGTCTCAATATGGCTCCCAGAAGGTGAACTTGAACCTTTTTTAAAAATAAATTGATTGAAATTTATAGAAGATTTGAAAATATGAATATTTGAAGATTGAAAATATGTGCATATTTAAAAATTTTAAGGTTTGGAGATATGAGTATTTAAATATTGCATTAAAGTTGAATCGAAATGTATTAAATATAAACGACAATTCTAATACAATTTTCAATTCAACTTTATACATTGTTATGAATTTAATAGTTGTTATTCAAGAACATATGTGATGCATTTAATGATGTAAACTAATTTATATAGTATTGGAATATTTGAAATCTAGGTATAATACATATAATATAATCACAATACATTTTTAATACATATCGTAAACATTATTCTTTATCTTAGTGATACAAACAAAAACAATTTATAAGACATATATAATACAAAATTTATTTAGGAACAATATATTTATAGTACATATTGCAGACATCACTCTTTCTTAGTGATATCAACTAGAATAATACACAACACATTACATTTCTAGAAATATTGCAGACATAACCTTTTTTCTTAGTGATAAAAACAAAAACAATTTAGAAGACAAATTTGTAATACAAGTACAATACACTTTTAATACATATTGCATTCCAATTGTAATACAATCTTTAAATATTCATATCTTCAAATCTTGCCAAAATCAAGTCTAATCTTCATTAAACACCATCAACATTGAGATATATGGGTTTCTAATGATATACTCAATCGTTTGCAATAACATTCAATCAAAATAAAATAATAACTTCAAAATATTAAATTCAAAATCAAAGTTTTGAAGCTTTTTAATATCAACTATTGAGAGTCAATAATTGACATAGACTAGAAAGAAAAGAGACGGATAACTGAGAGTGAGATAGAAAGAGAGGGAGAGAGCTGAGAAATTCATAGTATTGCGCATCTATAAATGATAATAATTAAAAAGTATGTTAAAACAATAATTATTTATTAAAAGGTACTCACCCAAGTTATATATATATATATATATATTGATGAAAAGGAAAAAACCCGCAGCCGCTACCCTTTCTATGCTCATAGGGTAGAAAAAAGCCAGAAAATATTCCATTATATCAAACTGAACTGAGCTAACTTCGGTATGCACCAATGAAGAACCAAAAATCGAATCAGAGTTTTGAAGAATCGAAGAACCAAACGTCCACTCCTAATTTTGAGATATTATAAAAAATTTAAAAATTAATATTCATTTAGGTCCATTTTAGTTAGAAAATCATGATATAATTAATTATTATTTCCATATTTATTTTTACTCAACACATGTGAAGAAAAAATTATTTTATGTGGTGAAAAAGAGAACAATATTTAATATTGAAGTGACAAAGTTTCACTTTTTCATTTTCCCATTAAGATTTGATATTTCAGGTGTGACTAATCAGAATTCGTGCCAATAATGCTCGAAAGTCTAACTGAGACCTCTGATTAAGATTAAATTCTCTTTGTTCTTATAGGACTTATTTTGTTGGAATAGTAATTGCAACTTCAAGTAGTATTAAAATGAAATGTTGTCAATGCAAATTGTTTCTTTGTAAGGAAATCATAATTAATATACTAAATCGTTTTCTTTTAAAAAATTACTAGCAAGGTTTAAATGCATCTATAAGAACTAACATAAATAACAATTTTAGCAATGTACTCTCACCAGTTCTTTGATTTGCAATTAAACCTTGCTAGCGATTTCAACGGCAATAATTCAATATTTTAATTATGATTTCCTCAGAAATAAATAATTATTGGCAACATTTTATTCTAATAGTATTTGAAATTGCAAATACTATTCCAACAAAATAAGTCTTATAAGAATGAAGAGAACTTCACCTTAATTAGAGGTTTTCGTTAAACTTTCGAGCATTATTGACACGAATCACTAAGACTTCAACTATCAAACCCTAATGAAAAAAGAAAAAAAGTTAAACCCTACCACTTCAATATTAATATTATTATTTTTCTTACATAAATTAATTTTTTCTTCACATGTATTAAATAAAAATAAATAATTAATTATATGTTGATTTCCTAACTAAGATGGACCTTAGTTAGTATTAACTTTATAATTTTGGCATAATACCTCAAAAGTATGAGTGGAGTTTGGTTCTTCTATATCAATCCTCAAGAGTGATTAGATATTTTTAAAATGACTTAAAAAGTTAAAAGTAAATACCCTACTTTTCATTTTTTAAGTTAAAAATTAGTGAAATTTGACTTTTAAAAACTACTTCTTTTAAGCTAAGCTAAACGACCCCTAACAATGTTAACCAAAATTAAACACAAAACTCACATTAACCAACAAATCTCGCCGAAGAACAACTCAGTAACTAAGCATGAGAAAAAAAAAAGATAAAGATTACCGGAGTTTGAACTCTTCCGATCAGATCTGAAAATAAGACGAAGGACCAACTCGCTAGAATTGGAGCTCAGAGCTCACTGGTTTTAGAATCTAGTTCTCTGCGGTTCATCAACTTCACTCGTTGGAGTTGGCATTTGGTTCATTGGTTTGTTGTTCCATCTAAAAGCTTCGAAGCTCATTGTTAATGGTGTTTTAAGGGAAACACTTGCGGTGAGGTAGTGGTCTGGTTGTTTGACCTGGTGCGTTGGGTTCTCCGATTACTGGTTTGTCGGAAAAGAGAAGAGATGAAGGGAAAAAGGGTTTTGTGTGGTGTTTGGTGTGACCCGCTATGGTTGTTTTTGGCTTGGATGCTGGTAGCAGTGAACAAGGAGGGGGAGAGACGAGGGAGCTGGTGTGGTGGTGGTTCACCGGATTTTGAGGTGGGTGGTAGCGGCTGTTTGAGATAAAAATTGGAGGAGAGAGAGATTATGAATTTACCTAATTTGGAATTTCTTTTCTCCCAATCTAAAAATTATTCACTACCCCTTTTTCTTTTGACAAAAAATAGGTTATATAGAAAATTTAAAATCACTTTTGCTACGAAACCATGAGCTCAAAAGTATGGACTATCAAAACCATGTGCTAAGTAGTAAAAACCATGAGCTCAAAAGTATGGACTATCAAAACCATGTGCTAATTAACTATATGTGTATGCAATTTTTTATCTGTATTTAAATTTATTTTTAGACTATGCTAAAAATACTAAAATGAGTAACAACAAATGTAAACAGTAGAATTTAAGAAATGCAATTTAACAAGAAAATAATGATTTAATCAATTTGAAATAATATTTTAAATATATTCAAAGGATTGTGACAAAAACAGTGATGATTGAATTTAAGAAAATAAATTGATAAAATTTCTAATCTTTTAAAAAATAAGGATAATTATCAATAAATCAAATTAAAATTGCAAAAATGCATTTTGAGCTATTTAATTAATAAAATACTGAAAAGTATTAACTTTTAAAATATCAGGTCAAAATTTGGAGTCAACAATATTAAATAAGTAAAATATAAAGTAATCTGCAACTATATATATATTGACTAGATTACAGAATCTACAAAGTAAACAAGAAACCTTTGACTATGACCGTTTTCCTATAGATGAAATGAAATCTGATGGTCATGTTTCTATCTTCAATAAAGTACGACAAAACATGAGAATTATTTTATAAATGAAAAAGGGCCTAAAATGCTCATAAACTATTTGAATTGGTACAAAATAACTCTATATCCATCTTTGGGCCCCCAAATACCTCTGACATTAACCTATTGGCTCAGAAACTAGTAACTAGTGTTCAGAAACAAGTAACTAAAATATTACAATTATCTGCAACTACATATTAACTAAATTACATAACTACAAAGTAAATGAGAATTCCTTGTGCAATGACCCTCGAGGTCATTTATGTATTTTTGGTGTACTTTTATTGTTTTGCCCCTTCCTGTAACTTTTTTATAGCTTTTGTGTGGTGTTGGGTTGGGTGACACACTTCTCGAGGTGTTCGGTTGAGTTTGGTGTGAGATTTGATTTTTGGAAGCTTTAAGCTTGAAAGAATTGACTTTAGTCAACATCCGGAGATTCTGACAGCGGATCAGAATTCTATCAGTTCCATCAGCTTTGGAAGGGTTATTTTGGTCTAGTGTGATGGTCGGTTTGGGTTTTTCGGCCTCTGTTTGGATTTGGTGCGATCTGGCAATTTAGCCCTTATGTTTTCTTTAAAGTTGGACTTTGGTCATTTTTTTTGGTAAATGCACTCAAAATCAAATTCCGTCAGCGGTTAGCTCTGGAACGTCGAGTTTGGTCTAGAACAACCTTTGGTTTGGTTCCTAAGGCAGCTGCGATGATTTTGTGGTGTTTAGCGTTTTGTTTGATTTTTCTTTGAAAGTGTTGACTTTGGTCAACATTTTGACGAGACGATTTCGGTTGGTGATTTCTTCAAATCCATTGGGTCTGGAATGCCATTTCCAATCCAGTAGCATATTTGATTTGCGTTTACGGGGTTCCAAACGAGTTTCGGGCCCTCAACGGAGAACTTTGCCAACTTTGTGAACTGTTGATGTAGTGCTGCTGGTGCAACACTTATTCTCCTTCGTGATCGCGGGTCCTTTGTCGCATTCACAGAGACCAGATCCCTAGACCTCTATGTCCGCGAGGCTTGTGCCACGTTTGCGGAGGGGCGTCTCCTTTTGCCTACTCATTTACGGGCAATGTTGTCGCGTTCACGAGCAATGTTATTACGTTCGCAAAGGTTCACTGCCCAGACCATCGCGTTCGGGGGCCTCGTGCCACTTTCATGATGGGTCAACTTTGTTAACCAGTACGTTCGCGGGGAAGGCCTCTGCACTGCGAAGGCCAATTTCGCTAGGAGTTTAGTCTTTTAAAAGACGAACTCCTCATGCATTTCCAATATTTCAAACTTAGTTAAGGGGCGATTTGGAGAGGAATTCTTGTCGGTTTTGGCGATTCTTGTTGGAGCGTGTTCGTGAAGTTGGTGGTCACATTATAGGGTTAATAAATCGTCTGTTTCCTTTGGTAATTTCCGTAAATTTCTCTTTTAATCTCTGTTATGACTCTAATTAAGCTAAAAATATGGAGTGGCTGGTTTGACTTAATTAAAGCTCAAATTGTGCCCATTTTTTAGGCACAACTTCCTTGAGCAAGTTGGGACCTCGTGACAGAGTCAATTTTGTGACTCCGTGCACGGATCCCACTTTTGTGTGTTTGGGTTTCTTTCCAATTTTGAGTTTCCTATCTTAATTTTGTATTGTTGTGTTACTTTTGGTGTTTCCTTGGCGTTGTTGGTAATTGACAGTGATCTGAGGCTCTTCAAAATGGATTAGCTCCCGAGTTATAGTTCGTGTGCGGTTTTTGGTCTTGAGGTAGGTTATGACTTCCTTTTATTAGACTTGGCTTAGTTAGATTAGTTATATTTGAGTAGTATTGCATGATTTAGGTTGAAAACTTAGATTGTGTTAGGATTTATTGATCCTTGTATAGTTATGGCCATAAATTGGGTTGTTTAGTGTGATTTTAGTCGGAAGAGCCTTAGTTTAGGTGATCCTTGTGTTTGCTTGAGTAGTATCCTTAGACTCTGATTTTAGGTGGCATGCAACTTAGAATTGTATTGTGTTTGATTGATTTGGTTGGTTTGGTTAATAATATGGTTCCTTGAGTTGTGATCTTGGTTGTTTATTAAACTGTTGGGCCTGAGGGTGTGAGCCTGGATTGGCAGGAGTTTCCAGGTTATTACTCTCGTGGTGTGACAGGTATTATACCCGATTTAGTGTGTATGTTATGCACTAATTGTGAGGATGTTTGAGATAATCTTTGACTTGATTATTGTCTATTGATGAATGACTAGTTTTGGGTAAAATGAATGCTTTAAATGAACAAATTTGGTAGTCCTTGGGACCTATTATGACCTGAAAAAAGGGGAAAATTCCAATTTCCTCCATTGCCCGTGTTTTTGACTGTCTTTTACTCTGATGAGATCGATGTACCATTCTGAGCGGCCCGTTGGCTTAGGCTCGGGCTACAGTCTATCATTTAGATTTACTTTGGGATAAACTTGATGTATCATACCAGGCAACTCGTTGATACATTTATCTGGGTTATTGGTAAGCTCGACGTTCCATCCTGGGCGGCCCGTGAATACATCTATCCGGGTTACTTGCATTCAGTTAAGCTTGAGGTATCGTTCCAAGCGACTAGACAATTCTTTCGGGCTTATGACTTTTCTTTACTTGGAGTTTTTCATTTGATTATTGTGTGAATTTGCCTTTGGGTGTGTTGATTGTTTTGTGGTTTGTGTGCATCTTGTGGCTGAATCTTGATATGATCTGTCTATCCTCTATCTTATGGTTAGTGTGTCTTAGATTTTCCCTTGACTTGCTAGTATCATCGTGCCTCTTATATATATTTGATCTTTCTGAGCTCGGTCGGCCTATGATGTCTACTGTGTACCCCGTGTTATGGTACTCATATTGCACTTCTGCATCTTTTTTTGATGCAGCTCCCAGTTCGAGCCACCCTCAGTGAGCGTTGGATCTCCCGTGACGGTCACAGACTCAGATTGTGGTGAGCTTCCGACATTCAGAGACTTGTTGTTGTCCTTCTTTTGTACTGACTCATATTTTGTATTTTGAATTAGTCAGTTCTCCATATATATGTCTTTATGTACCTAGTAGCTCTTGTATAAGTGACACCAGATCCGGGGTTGTTTCTTGTGTTAATCTGTCTCTTGGTCACTTTTGGGACTATTTTGTACATTTGTATCGTATTACAGATATATGACATGGTCCTCTTTCCTATATATATTGTTCTTGTCTTCCGCTTATTACTTTGTTGTTATTTGAACTTTGTCTTCCACACTTTGTTTTTGAGTTTAGGCTTGTCCACTCAGTGGGTTATGGTAGACGTCATCATGGCCCGATTTTCGGGTCATGACACCTTGAATATATATTTTTTTAAAATTGTATAGGATACACATGCAACACACGTGTCTAGAAACTAATAAGTAAAATATTACAATAATCTACAACTATATATTAACTAAATTACATAATTACAAAGTAATAATAATTCATTATATATATATATATATATATATCTCTATATATATATATATATATCTAT